>VYZS01057796.1:0-14320 GCA_013400695.1 Neodrepanis coruscans | reverse complement strand
ACAGAGCGGAAAGCAGCCGCCGGAACCGCCAGCACGAGGCGAAGCTGCCGTAGCCGCACCGGGTTCCCGCGCGGGCGCTGCGCCGGCCGCTCCCGCCGGCTGCCGGGGAAAAAGGGGGGGGGGGGAAGGGACCACCGACCGGTGCAGGCGTTTTTACCCTCAGTTTTTTAACCCCACAACACACAGACATTATTCAAGTTTTCTCTGTGAATTTTCTGAAGGGATTACAAAAATATTTCTGGTGGTTTAACTTTGGTTTTAACCTCAAAATCCTAGTAAGTAATATAGTGGTTTGTGTGTTCTGAAGATAATTATCCTATTATGGTTCCCTTATTAAACCTGCATTAAACCAGAAATGCATTTTTTTTCAGGGGACAAGACTGCTTATTCTGGTGATAACAATATTATGATCATCTCTCTAGTTTTTTTCTCCCTGTTCTTTCAGAGGTTTGGAGTTCACGGGAAACAGGCCAGCTTAGTCACCACTAAATCAATCTTACCTCATATCCTTTCATAAGTGTAAATTTAATTCTGAGTGATACGGATTATAGAAACTATATAGAAACTGTATCCTGGTCTCGGTCAAATTAAATTACTATTTAATGTGGTGTCACACTCCATCATTTTTTCCAGGGAATGTGGGCTCCCTTTCACTCAACGGCTTTTACAGACAGCTCAATGTTAGTGAATAGTAAGAGCTGAAAATACCTATAGAAGTCTCAGATGGACTCTTCTGCATTGTAAAAAGATATGTGGATTGATAGATTCACTAGGATGTGCTATAATCCATTATTTAATGGATTACAATTAGTGAACACCTGATATGCGGAAGATGAGACACCTGTTTACAGACCATTTTTATTCGTGTTGATTTTTAACAGGCAACAGAAAGCACATCACCTTTACCTTTTTAGAGAAGATAAAAATGTAAAAGAAAAATAATTTAACTCATATTAAGATATAAAGATTGCTGTGGGTTAGGGCAGGTGTAGGTTAGCCAGGGAGATGGGGGAAGGGAAGTGTCTTTCAAAACTTTTTTATGTTCACCTGGGAGAAATAGCTCGGTCCTGGCACCTTGCAGCATGGCAAGAGCGGCAGCAGATCAGGGACAGGAGCACCACCACCTGGCCTGTGGCTCCTGATCCAGCCCAGCCCGAGCGTGCAAGGGTCAGGAGTGGCAGCACCGCCATGCTGGCCCGCAGCTCAGGCCTGGGCCAGTCACCTGTGCCTCACAACTGCTGGGCACGGAGCATGGCAGACGCAGCTGGTGCCACTCCAGTGGCTTCCTGCCCACTCCACACTGCTGCTGCAGGTGCTGGTCCTGCATGCTCCTCACGGCCGCGCAGAACATGGTGGGTGGAGATGGTGCCATTTTCATGTGTGCCCTGTGGAGCATGGTGGGCTGATGGTCCTGTGTTCCTCGTCAGGCATGGAGAGTGTGAGGCCAGCCTGGCCTGCTGGGCACAGGCAAAAATGGCTAGATCTCTGTCCTAGCACCTGTGGAGTGGTGGGAGCAGGAGCAGTGGCAGCTGGTGACCCATAGCACTGGCAGGCGGCAGAGGTGGAAGCCTCTCTCGTAGCAGCCCAGTGGCTGCTCCAGCCGCCCGTGAGCAGCAGTGCAGAACTCCCGCGCTGGCAGGGAGGCGTGCGGCAGAACCTTCTCTCAGTGGGCAGAGGGTGCCCCTGTGGGTGGTGCCGCTGGTGGCCCCTGGGCACCCGGATGCCCCATGGCGCTGGCAGAGCAGTGGCAGCTACCCTTTCTCCTGTTGAGTGCAGCCATGAGCATTTTGGCAGGAATGCCACCATGTTGCCTCATTGTGAAGTCTCGGAGAAAGTGGTGGCGCCCAGTACCACCATTCAATGGAGAAGCAGCAGACGGGTGCCACAAGAAAACCCGAGAACAGGCACCCTATAAAGGCAGCAGGGATGCAAGTTCGGCCTCTTTTCACCTCCCTTGGGCACTGGTAGAGGCATGGCTCCCTTTTCTCTCAGCTTCCTTGGCACAAGCAGTAGCACAACGTCATTGTGGCTCTCTCCTTCAGCGCGGGCAGCAGCGTGGTGTCACTGGAGTTTGGGTAGTGCCAGCAGAGGAACCACACCGCAGGAACAGTCGTGGTATCTCTCCCTTGCATTCCCCGGGGTTCTTTTAACTGTCTTTTTTTTTTCTAGCAGCTCCAGAGTGGGACCAGCACCATCCTCATGACAGCTTTCCTTCCTTCCTTCCCCTTGCTTCACAGTCCAGCAGCCAGCCCGGAGCAGCATAGTTTGTTTTTTTCTTGCTGTTATTAGTGCCGAGTTATTGCTTGTAACTGGTTTACGCTTACAGTGGTTTCTGGGGTTTACTCCCCATAGTTAATAAACTGTTTTTGCTGTTGTCTTTCTATTACACCTCTCGTTGCTCAGTAGCGCCCCTACTGTCCAAACCAGGACACAGATTTAAATGTTATCCTCAAAGATTGTATATTATAGCTTTTCTTAAATTATTTGTAAGAGGCTTTTTTATGGAATCGAAAGAGACTAACAAGGACTGCGAAAAATCAGTTTATTTCAAGTCTACAAAATAGCAAGGAGATAGGTCAAAGAGATGTAACACTGCAGGTGGGTATCTGGGTATAGCCAGATAATGGACATTTTGTCTAGCTGATATTATCCAGTAGAGCTCAATCAAGCTGATTTCAAACATAATTAAAAAAAAACCAAACAAACCACCTCTTCTGTAAATTGCACATACAAAAGCCCAATAATATTTGTTTGACCTCTGTTGGCTGTTGATTGGTTCTGTGTTTTTTTCGCCAAATATAACATTTTCTATTTTAATGTATAAGTTAGAAAATTCAAAGAAATACATGGAAATATCATGTTTAAAAACCAACAGTATCTTATAAAAAATGAAATGCTGAATGAAATTAAAAGGAATATGTTATTTGTTTAAAACAGCTATTTAAACCTCCAAAAATTCACTGAATGCAACAGAACCTTTCCATACCAAGTAGTGTATTTATTAAGAACATTGATCTTTTGAGCTAGATATGTCAAAATAACCCATAATACTTTTCTAGAACAAATGGTCAGAAAAAGAAAAAAAAAAATAAAGCCTTATTAGAGACCTATGAGGAAGAAAAAAAAAAGGCATCTAAAAGAAAATGTTATAAATACAGAAAAAAGACTCACTCATTTATAGTGCCCATCCACATGAAGCCAAAAACATTCAATGTATTAGTAAACAAGGAATAGTACACAACAGAATACTACTGCACAAAATGCTTTGTATAATTAGGATCTCTAAAAGTGACATTGTAAGAAGATAAACTGGAGTCTTTCAGTGCAAACTGCTGACTTTTGCAGATGTGAGGATATTTCAGCTGATTTCAGTGGGCTGCTGAGATTTCTTGTTCTGAGTTAGAGGCAAAAAGGGCACTGGTCATCAAAAGTGGGACAGAGTGACAGATGATTTGTTGCTATTCCAGCCCATAAAATGTACTGACTAAAGCCCAACAACATAGCTCTGCCTTTATATTATCCTCTCACAGGACAAAGCATGTTTTTGATTTTCTTTTGTATTTCTGCTTCCCACTTCACCCTGTCTATAGGATCTAGAGAGTGCACAGAGCCTTGCAGCAAGACACAACAATGCCATAAAGAAGGGTAGAAATCAATGTCAGTGCCTCTGACTGGTCAGACTGCAGGATGCCAGAGCTCAGCATAAGTACGTGTTCTTTTTTTCACCAGATAAAATGTTTTGTGGATCAGACTTTAAAAAATTTGACCCTGCCTTTCAAAGAACAAGTAGCAATAGCTGCTGTGTCTAGACATAAAATTGCATTTGATATGCTGTTTTAATGTTAGGATAAAATAACCAATAACAAAAAAGTCAAGTTTTATTAACCATGTAAGTCGTATCTCCCACTGACGCCTCAAATGCATATGTATTGTTGTCATCTTTATGGCTTCAGTGTCAATGCAAGTTCACAAGAGAACGAAGTTTTTATAAACCCTTTTAGGTAACATCTGTTCTACATGTCACCTGGAGCCAAAATATGTTTAGCAATGCTTCAGTACTTAAATGGTACCAAAAGTCTTATACACTAATATTCCCCATTTGGAATTACATCTTTGGCAAGTACAGTCCCAGCTTTTCTTTCAAGATGCTCGTGTCAATGGGAGAAGTGCATTGCTATGTCTCAAAGGTACTGAAAGTCTGCAATAAGGCCTCCCTGAAACCTTCTCTTCTCCTGGCTGAACAGCCCCAACTATATTAGACTGTCTTCATAGGAGAGGTGCTCCAGCTTCTCAACATCTTATGGCCCTTCTCTGGACTCACTCCAACAAGTCCACATCCTTCTTATGTTAGTGACATCAGAGCTTGATGTACTCCTTGGAATCTCACAAGGGCAGAGTAGAGGGGGAGAATCCTCTCACTCAACCTTCTGGCCATGCTACTTTTGGTTGAGCCCAGGGTGCAGTTGTCTTTCTGAGCTGTGGGTGTACATTGCCAGCTTAGTCCAGGCTTCTCATCTGTCAGCACTCCCAAGCCCTCCTCAGGATTGATCTCTATCCATTCTCCACCCTGACAGTATTTGAGATTGGGATTGCCCCAACACAGGTGTAGGACCTTGNAGGACAAAGCATGTTTTTGATTTTCTTTTGTATTTCTGCTTCCCACTTCACCCTGTCTATAGGATCTAGAGAGTGCACAGAGCCTTGCAGCAAGACACAACAATGCCATAAAGAAGGGTAGAAATCAATGTCAGTGCCTCTGACTGGTCAGACTGCAGGATGCCAGAGCTCAGCATAAGTACGTGTTCTTTTTTTCACCAGATAAAATGTTTTGTGGATCAGACTTTAAAAAATTTGACCCTGCCTTTCAAAGAACAAGTAGCAATAGCTGCTGTGTCTAGACATAAAATTGCATTTGATATGCTGTTTTAATGTTAGGATAAAATAACCAATAACAAAAAAGTCAAGTTTTATTAACCATGTAAGTCGTATCTCCCACTGACGCCTCAAATGCATATGTATTGTTGTCATCTTTATGGCTTCAGTGTCAATGCAAGTTCACAAGAGAACGAAGTTTTTATAAACCCTTTTAGGTAACATCTGTTCTACATGTCACCTGGAGCCAAAATATGTTTAGCAATGCTTCAGTACTTAAATGGTACCAAAAGTCTTATACACTAATATTCCCCATTTGGAATTACATCTTTGGCAAGTACAGTCCCAGCTTTTCTTTCAAGATGCTCGTGTCAATGGGAGAAGTGCATTGCTATGTCTCAAAGGTACTGAAAGTCTGCAATAAGGCCTCCCTGAAACCTTCTCTTCTCCTGGCTGAACAGCCCCAACTATATTAGACTGTCTTCATAGGAGAGGTGCTCCAGCTTCTCAACATCTTATGGCCCTTCTCTGGACTCACTCCAACAAGTCCACATCCTTCTTATGTTAGTGACATCAGAGCTTGATGTACTCCTTGGAATCTCACAAGGGCAGAGTAGAGGGGGAGAATCCTCTCACTCAACCTTCTGGCCATGCTACTTTTGGTTGAGCCCAGGGTGCAGTTGTCTTTCTGAGCTGTGGGTGTACATTGCCAGCTTAGTCCAGGCTTCTCATCTGTCAGCACTCCCAAGCCCTCCTCAGGATTGATCTCTATCCATTCTCCACCCTGACAGTATTTGAGATTGGGATTGCCCCAACACAGGTGTAGGACCTTGCACTTGGCCTTGTTGAACTTCATGAGGTTCACATGGGCCCATCTCTCAATCATGTCAAGGTCCCTCTGGATGGCATCCCTTCCCTCCAATGCAGTTCCTTCGACTGCATCTCACATCTTGGTGACATAGATAAACTGGCTGGGGATGCACTCAATCCCCATGTTCATGTTGCTAAAAAAAATGTGAAACAGTGCCCATCTGAGTACAGAACCCTGAGGAATGCCACTTTTAACTCGTCTCCAGTGACACCAAGATGTTGATTACAACTCTGAGTATGACCATCCAGACAATTCCTTATCATCTGAGTTATCCACATCTCTCTGGTTTAGAGACAAGGATGTCATGCATGACAGTGTGAAATACTTTGCAGAAGCCCAGATAGATATCAGGTTAGGCTTAGGGTTAGAGTACTGCACCAGGTGCCAGTTTATACTCTGCCATTGTGGCTTAAAACCAGTTTTCTTTGTATCACTGTATGTATTACAATCTTTTTAGTAAATCGCAACTCTAACTAGTAGTATCTCTTAAATTGGGCTCATTTCTCTCTCCTGTTTACTTTTAAATCATCACACTAACATGGGCAAAATAAAATTTTGTAACTGTTAGCGAAAAGTCTCAAAGCTTAGAGGGGGAAAGCAGAAAAGCAGCACCAAATTCGTTACAAAACTGGAAACAGAATAGAGGTCTCTGTTCCCAGCCTCAACACTTACACATTTACCTAGGCTATAAGACTGTGAAAGAAAAAGGATTAAATTGAAGATCTGAATGTTTTATCAAGAAATTGACATTACAATGCAATTTTCCCTTGTGAAGATACTTTAAAAGTTTTGGGTTTACTCCAGTGTCAAAGAGAAACAAACTTTAGAAGCTTGACTGTTATAAATAAATTCTCACCTTTTACTGGCTCGAATAATGTCATTGTTTTCCAGAGGATTACAAAACTAGATTCAAAATATTTATTCAGACAACAGTATTTTCTAGTCTCTTTTTCACCAGAGGTTCTCAAGTGCAATTAATTAAGTCTTGCAATTCTCCATCCATTAACATACGCCTACATACTACAAAAATTACAACATAAAGATTTAACAATTTCCCATCAAACTAATAGCTTACCACAGAAATCATACCTCTTGACTTTGTTCTTTTACATGAACATGATTCCATCATATTGTAGGAGCTAATGATTACACAATCCCCAAATATTACTGTCTAAAAAAGCAGAAGTCACACTCTAAGGCTCAGAGGAGATAAAAGNGGCATCCCTTCCCTCCAATGCAGTTCCTTCGACTGCATCTCACATCTTGGTGACATAGATAAACTGGCTGGGGATGCACTCAATCCCCATGTTCATGTTGCTAAAAAAAATGTGAAACAGTGCCCATCTGAGTACAGAACCCTGAGGAATGCCACTTTTAACTCGTCTCCAGTGACACCAAGATGTTGATTACAACTCTGAGTATGACCATCCAGACAATTCCTTATCATCTGAGTTATCCACATCTCTCTGGTTTAGAGACAAGGATGTCATGCATGACAGTGTGAAATACTTTGCAGAAGCCCAGATAGATATCAGGTTAGGCTTAGGGTTAGAGTACTGCACCAGGTGCCAGTTTATACTCTGCCATTGTGGCTTAAAACCAGTTTTCTTTGTATCACTGTATGTATTACAATCTTTTTAGTAAATCGCAACTCTAACTAGTAGTATCTCTTAAATTGGGCTCATTTCTCTCTCCTGTTTACTTTTAAATCATCACACTAACATGGGCAAAATAAAATTTTGTAACTGTTAGCGAAAAGTCTCAAAGCTTAGAGGGGGAAAGCAGAAAAGCAGCACCAAATTCGTTACAAAACTGGAAACAGAATAGAGGTCTCTGTTCCCAGCCTCAACACTTACACATTTACCTAGGCTATAAGACTGTGAAAGAAAAAGGATTAAATTGAAGATCTGAATGTTTTATCAAGAAATTGACATTACAATGCAATTTTCCCTTGTGAAGATACTTTAAAAGTTTTGGGTTTACTCCAGTGTCAAAGAGAAACAAACTTTAGAAGCTTGACTGTTATAAATAAATTCTCACCTTTTACTGGCTCGAATAATGTCATTGTTTTCCAGAGGATTACAAAACTAGATTCAAAATATTTATTCAGACAACAGTATTTTCTAGTCTCTTTTTCACCAGAGGTTCTCAAGTGCAATTAATTAAGTCTTGCAATTCTCCATCCATTAACATACGCCTACATACTACAAAAATTACAACATAAAGATTTAACAATTTCCCATCAAACTAATAGCTTACCACAGAAATCATACCTCTTGACTTTGTTCTTTTACATGAACATGATTCCATCATATTGTAGGAGCTAATGATTACACAATCCCCAAATATTACTGTCTAAAAAAGCAGAAGTCACACTCTAAGGCTCAGAGGAGATAAAAGCTAAAACAAACCTTTATTTAGTGACTTGCTATCTGTCAACAAGGAAAGTTCAAAATAATTAAGTTTCTTTTTCAAAAAGTTCAGTATTGAACCATTGCCTTGGGATAATTAGTTAAAGGATCAATAACACAGCTAGTATTTTCCTTGAACCTTCCAGCAGCAAAAAATAATATTAAAATGAGCAGGTAGACTTATCAGACCAACACAAGGCTCCAAGGCTGGTGGTGTCACTGGGAAAACTTTAGAGTTTTTGACTATGGGATGGTCTACTCAACATCTGGTCTGCTGACACCTGACGGGATGCACCTTTCTCAGAGGGGAAGAAGTTCTAGCACAGGAGCTAGAGGGCTTATTGATAGAGCTCTAAACTACTACATTGGAAGGGGGAAAAGGACAAAAACAGACTTGCAACTGAAAAGCAATAGGACATCACACCAAACTGAGAAACTGAGTGCTAATGCAATCCTTCAATGTGCTTCAGGAGGTGTTGACTAGAAGAACCATACCTGTAATGATTCTACACCAATGTGTATAAGCATGAGGAGTGAGCAAGAGAAGCTCATACCTTGGTCCAGTCCCAGAAATAAAACATCATTTGTATAAGGGAATCCTAATGGAATAAGCCCTGTGGGTGTTATGCCGCGTTGGACAGTTACAAGCCCTTTAGGCAGGGCAGGTGAGGCAGGGGGATGATGTTGTATGCAGGGGAGGGGCTAGAATGTATGGAGCTCACAGTTGGCAATGGCACAGCTATAAGCATCTGGGCAAGTATTAAGGAACAAACAAATAATGTGGATATTATTTGGGGAACCTACTATAGATCAACTAGCTAGGATAATGACATCAATTAATTTTTCTTTGATCTCTAAATCAACTGTCCTTGTGCTTATGGGGGAATTCAACTTGATGTATGTTAACCGGGAACATCTCATGACTGGCATAAATGTCCACAGGATCCCTAAAACACCTGCATGACAACTTCATATTATAGTTACTAATAGAACTGACTAGGAAAGGTACCCTCGTTGATTTGTTGCTTGTTAACTGAGAAGATGTCATGAGTGAAGTGATGATTGGTGGCTGTCTTGGCCACAGTGACCATGAAGTGATTGAGTTTAATATCCCTGTTGACAGGAGGAAAAGTGCCAGCAAAACCTCAGGTCTGGACATGAGGAAAACTGAATTCAGGCTGTTCAGAGAAATAGTGAGAAAGGTTCCATGGGAAAATGTTTTTGAAGCTGCTGGAGTTATAGTGCTAGTCATTTTTTAAGCACCACCCTGTAAGCGCACAGGGGCAGGAAATTCCAAAATGCCAGAAGTCAAGCAGGCAAGGCAGAAGAAAAGTTTGGCTGAGCAGGGATCTTCTTTTGGAGCTAAAGTGAAAAAAGGTGTATGCCCAGTGTCAGGTGATGTGGGAGGGTCACAGAGATGCTGCTTGCCACTGTAGGGAGAAAATTCATGTGGTCGAAGCTCAATTAGAGCTGAAGCTGGCCAGAATTATGGGAGAAAATGAAAAGAGTTTTCCCAAATATATTAGTGGCAAAAAGCAGTGCAAAAAATTACATTAGCCCATTATAGGATGAGGATGATCATCTGTTAAACAGGGACAGAGACAATGCAGATTAGAAGGCTGGGCAATCACTAACCAGATGAAACTCAATGAGAAAAAGTGCTGAATTCTGTGCCTGCAATGAGGAAAACCCACATGTATGCACAAACTGGGGAATGAGGTGATAGAAAGCAGTTCCACGGGAAGTGACCTGGGTGCCTGGTTGATGGCAAGTTGAATATGAGTCAGCAGTGCCCTGGCAGCCAGGAGAGACAAGAGTGTCCTGGGGGGCACCAGGCAAAGCATCGCCAGTTGGTTGAGGGAGGGGATTGACCTGCTGTGCTCTGCAATTGATACAATCACCTTGAATATTGTGTGCAGTTTTGGACACTGCAATATAACAAAAATACTCAGCTCTTGGAGACTGTCCAAAGAAGGGCAACGAAGATGGTGAAGGGCCTTGAGGGGAAGCCGTATGAGGAGTGGCTGAGGTCACTTGGTGTGTTCAGCCTGAAGAAGAGGGGACTGAGGGGAGAAAAGTTCCTTGTGAGGAGAAGCAGAGGGGCAGGAGCAGATCTCTTCTGAATGATGACCAGTGACAGGACCTGAAGGAATGGCCTGAAGTTGTCTCAAGGGACGTTTAGGTTGGATATTAGNACAGGACCTGAAGGAATGGCCTGAAGTTGTCTCAAGGGACGTTTAGGTTGGATATTAGAAAGAGGTTCTTCGCCCAGAGGGTGGTTGGGCACTGGAACAGGTTCCCCAGGGAAGTGGTCACAGCACTAAGCCTCTCTGAATTCAAGAAGCATTTGGGTAACATTCTCAGGCACATGGTGAGACACTTGGGGCTGTCCTGTGCAACCAGCAGCTGGATTTTGATGAACTTTCTGTGTTTGTTCCAATTCAGGATATTCTATGATTCTATTCTATGAGTCTATCATTGTAATTAAGTGATGCATCCTTTATTTATTAAATAAAATATAAAATAAAATAAATAAATAAAATAAAATAAAATAAAAAATAAAATTGCACTCTTTGTGCAATGTTGACTAATTATTATAAAAGTATTAATCAATTTGTTAAGAACTTTTAGGGAGTAAAGTAGTTTCTTTGTTGATACTACAGTAAGATTTACCCCACATAACCATAATTTGCTCACTGATACAAATACCACCTCCTTTTAGTTAATTTCAGGAAAAACATTTTAGAAGTGCTGTAGGCCAAAAAAGGATGATAAATGATTTTTAGACAGAAAATTGAAGTGAATTGATTAGAAGCAATTTATGTTTTACACAGTTAAAAGATGAACTACATGGTTCAAGGAGACAATGTGCAGAGCAACCTCTTCTCTCTAATTGCTACTAGGCTAATGTAGAAGCACACTCCTAGAAAGTAGAGAAATCCATTTACCCAATCACATAATTTAAGCGGTGAACAGAAGTAGTGGATTTTTCCATTACCTTCCATATTAGCATTGTTGCATTCCACCTGTGACCCTCATTTTAAGAGTGCTATGCTCTTTTATACAATTTTGTAATCATAATAAAGTTCCACTTCAAAATTTTCCAAAGTAGACTAAGGACATTTAAAAAAAAAACAATTAGGGACATAACCAATCTCACTAATTCCTGGTAATGTACTGTAAAACCAAATTATTCACTAACAGGTCTAATAAATTCTCATCTTCAGGAGCAGGAAAGAACGTTTCCTCTATTTCCTTTGGAACAAGAGCTAGTGACTATTCTCTTCTGACTTCTTGCTCTGGTTGTCCTAGGATCTGCAAAATTTGTTTTTAGTATTGTTTGTGGATGTTTTCAACAGGAAATGGACAGAATCCTATTTAAATCAGGATAGGATTTTTTTTTCACTATTGTTCACATGATAGTAGATAATCTATTGTTGCTGGGGAGAAAACAAGCATATCCTGAGCTCCACTCACTGTAGCAAGTCACAGTACACAGAATAATTAGATTTATGCCCCAGATGTCTCTGCTAAGGACCATTTCTGTTAATTGCTGGAACTGCATTAAAAAAATCAGTAAAAACAACCTGTGAGCAGAAGTTGGTTCTCTACTTTTAAGTTTCATTATTGAAACAAGATTTAATTTTAAAAGTTATTTTCAAAAATACCTAGAAAGAAAATGCAAACATATTTGAAGAAAGTATTCTTCATAAATTGTAATAGAGGCCAACAATACCACTAAAAGGTTCCCTGGGAGACTAAAATACTTTTACGCATTTTTTTTCTGATCTTTGGATGAAATTTATTCAATACAAGTGATGTGTTATGACACTAAAAAATATTTCCTGTGTTTCAGCAAGACTAAATTACAGAATTTTTTCAGGCATAACTGCTCCAATTCTGCATTATACACAAAAAGGCCACCAAAAATATGAAAAACTATTACAGCTTTTGTTATATGATAAATAAAATTTGTACAGAGAAAAATAAAAGTGAAAACAGAAGAAACTGAATATGCCAGATTATTTTTTTAATTACAGCAGCTCTACTTTTAAGACACTAATACAGCTAACAACATCTCATTACTTAATGCTCTGTTTTAAAACACAACCAGAGAAACTTGCCACTTTCTGAAATCTGTATTAACTTCAACTGCAGGAATTAAGAAAAATGTTAAATATCTGCTACTTGTCTAAATACTGATTTGAATGTGTTACCTAGATACCATAACGGCAAGGCTAGCATTGTCATATTTACTGGTATTTTAGCAGCACCTAGGGTTTCAACAGGCCTTACAATGGGTTGATTGACTTGGTTAGGATGTCTGGGAAAAAGAAAGGAGTTAGTAAATATAAATTTTTCAAAAGCATATTTTAAGTAATGTATTGTACATACATAAAGATAGGACATAATGCTTTTAAAATAACTAGTATCTTGAAAAAGGTCAATAGTTTTGGTCCACCTGCTATGTGTGCTGATAATCCCACTACAAATACAGGATTTCCTGATGATATAGATAAAATGAGCTAAGTAATTCAATCTTCAAAGGAATATGACTTCTCCAAACCATTCACACCTCAGGAAAACCAAGGAACAGTAAAAAATTAGGCTATGATGTCCTATTTGAACAGCAGGAATTGAATTAGCAACAGCTATAAAGCAAGCACAAACCCGGCTTTTAATATGCAAAGGGATTCTGATAAACAAGGTTTCAAATTTGCACAATGTAACCCTAACTTCTGTATAACGCAAAAAGTTCCTTTATTGTTTACATACACTCCTTGATATATCAGTCTTAAGCATATAGGTCTCACACCAATTGGATGACAAGTTCCAGCACTGGACGCACACAGCAAGCAGGAGACCACCAGGGACCAGCATCTGTGGAAACACAAGAATACCCTCGTCCTCAGGTTATCAGATTACAGGGATGAGACCACTGACCTGTCTGCAGGTCCCGAACCCTAACCTTGGCTCCTGGAGACACCCCACAGGTGGTGGCCAGTGAGCCAAAATGACGTACTATCAGGTGCTCCTGAGAATCATCAGAAACCTGCAAAAAATTTCAAAACATGTATAGCTTTGTTCAGTCGAGCCTCTGGAGGATCCCCTGCCAATCCCCCCTGTTGTTCTTGCAGAAGCCATTTCAATGTGCCATGAGCACATTCAACAATCCCTTGTCCAGGGGGAGAATGGGGGATACCTGTAACATGAGTCAAACCCCACAACAGTAGAAACAAATTAATCTTTGCAGATACATAGGCTGGACCATTATCCATTTTTATGTGATGAAGGACTCCAGCAGTAGAAAAAGAATGTTGCCAATGGCGAACAACATCTTTGGCAGTTTCCCCTGTGTGAGCAGTAGCAATGACGACTGAAGAAAATGTGTCAATAGATACATGAACAAATTTTAATCTGCTGAATTCAGCAATATGAATGACATCTGTTTTCCAGATTTGAAGGGCCTGCAATCCTCTACGATTGGTCCCATAATAGTGAGGAACATGTTGGCTCTGACAGTCAGGACAGGCAGCAACAATAGCATGAGCTTCAGCATTCGACCGAAGTGAAATTGTCACTTTAAGGAATGATATCCCTGACAAAAAAATTGATGAGAAGCAATAGATTGCTGTCTAATATTTGGAATAGGTTCCATTGCTATGCCCGATACAAGTGCATCTGCTTTTGCATTCCCTTCTACCAAAAATCCAGGAAGGTTCATATGACTCTTAATATGCAAAACATAATAAGGAGCTGCTTCTCAATTTCTGTCCATAACAGAATCAGTTTTAGAATCCCAAGAAGTTTTTCCTAAGGAACAAGACCAAGGACAGCTTTGTCTAACGTTGTACCAATCCAGCTACATAGGCTGAATCAGTAACAACATTAACTTGACAAGAAAATTGCTGAAATACCATAGTCATGGCCCTTAATTCAACAATCTGAGGAGACACTTCTTGTTATTCTACTCTGTTCTGCCATTGATGCCCATCATACCATACAATACCAGCCTTCCCTGTTTTTCCTGAGCCGTCAGTAGACACTGTGGGACCAAGCACAGGGTCAGATTGACTTAACTGTTTTTGTGCAAATCGAATATGGCTATCCATTTTTATTAATGGAAGTGAGGGTAAATGATCACCAATTTGACCTGTATAATTTG
>VYZS01057783.1:8230-52721 GCA_013400695.1 Neodrepanis coruscans | reverse complement strand
CTCCTCCCCTGCCTGCCTGTCTGTCTCCTTCTTCCCCTCTCCCTCCTTCCCCAGCTGAAATTCATGCTCAGCAGAGAGAGGAGGTGGGAGTGCAACTTAGAACTGGGAGCTGAACGGGTCCTGTTGAACTCCCTTCCATTTGCTGCTCCACACAACAGATTATACCCCACTTGCCCAGCTCCCAGCTTTCTCTGAAGGTGGAGGCCAAATTCACTCCAAAGCTAAAACCATTAATAATCCCCAGTAATGCATAGTCCCTCTGACAATGACCCTGGCATTTGCTCTACCAGTGGCTCAGGATTTTCACTTCTGCCCAGTCAGGACAGGATTTATTCATGCCCAGAGCCATGTAAAGGGTAGTTGGATGAGAAGTCTCTGTGTGGGCCATGAGGATGGATGAACTGATGACAACTGAGCTTTATTCACATATCCCATTGACGTCTCCTACTAGCCCATACTGCATTTGAAATTTAGAGCTTTTAGTTTCTGTCCCTGGTCCAGAAGAGAACCAAGCTTCCTGGGCAGCTGTGCTCTCAGGCAAGGTCTCATTGCACCATTCCTTCCCTGTCCAGCCTGTTATGGCACTGCACCTCAACAGCCAGGCCATTTCAGGTGATGCTATTAGGCAAATTAATCTATGCAATAATTTCTAGCCACAGAATCCATACGAAGGCAAGATACACAAATTAATTTGTGTCCCAAACTTGCTACCTCAAGTGCTGGGAGACCAAGAACATAGCCCATGGGGAGGTAAAAGGTTTTGAAGAGCACCACAGAACATGCAAAATCCTTCACTGTCCATCACACAAATATTAAGGAAAAAGTGCAAGTTGGAGTGTCCCTCACTGTCAAAGGGCTCCCTCTTGATGTGCTCCTTTTGCTTCGTACTCTGTTATCATTCCCATTTACCTCAAAACCCACGGGAAACAGAAGCACTATTACCAGAGATGGGAGGGACTGGGAGAGTGGAGCTGACACTAGCAATAGCTGCTGTAAGCATTGGCAGGAAGGCCAGAAGAAAGAGTATCTCTGCTTCTGTGTGGGGACAGGAGCAGGGCTCTGACAAGCTCTTTAAGCTCCCCAGGCTCCAGAAAATGCTGTGCAAAGTGTTTTAGCAACAAAAGTCTTGAGAAGAACAAACACTCTAATCCCTTAATGAGCTGGCTGATCCCCCATCTTGGCTCTGGCTTCTCTAAAGAGCCACACGCTCCCCTCCTCCCTGGCCCCCAGCCCCCTTCGGAGCAACCCGCTGTGGCCGCCTCAGAACCGATTCAAGGTGCTCTTCGGGATCCAATCCAATTACCCTGTGTCCTGCTGAGCGGCCCCACAGACAGACTGGCTCTTTCAGGGCAGAGTCTTATGGCCTGTTAATCCTCCCCTCATTAAAAGACCTTGTTCCTCCCTCCTCAGAGATGAAAAAAAAAAACCCTCACAAAAAACCTCAACCCCACACTGGGAAAAGTTTACGCAAGAGAGCCCCAAAGTGGAGTGTGAAAGCTGTCCTGCAAGCTACGGCCTCTGCCCGCTCTCAGGGGTCACCTCCACGTAACTCAGGAGTATCTCTGCCTCTTCGTGCTCTCAGACCTGGCTCACACATGAAGAAGATGGGCAGGAGCCATCCCCTGCACTGTTCTTGCACTGTGGCTTTATTGGCTTCTCTTTAATGGGCTTGTCATTAAGCCAAGAGGAAGCTGGGTGGGAAGGTTCCCATAAAACTAAGACCTCACAGCTAATGAATGCAGCACCTGAGGAGAAAGGACACAGGAGCAGCAGTTGTAGTTGGTCACACAGGGCTGAGCAGGCTATTGACAGCCTTGCAAGGACAAGGTTCTTTCCTCAGAGAGGAAAGAGCAGCTCCCTCTGCCATCCACCCATGTGGTACCACACATTCAGGAAGAACCAAGATCTCCATCCCAGAGGATGGCTGTTCCCACACCTGGGAATTTTCCTCAACACTTAGCTGAAGGGATGAGCCAGAGACCAGTCAGCTGTATCCACTTCCTAAAAAACGTGTAATGCTGTCATGATTTTGCTCCTCTCTCTCCCGCTTCATTCTGTTGGAAGATGCAGTCACAAATCCCAGCATTTTCCCTCCAGCTACACATGCTGTCCGAAGTCTTATCAGCTCAGGTTCAAATCCACCAGTGTTACTGTACATACTGCTAATGGTAACAGTACTCATTAGCCCATCAACAGAGTGTAATGAAGAGCAGGACTACTCTTCTGAGGGAAGATCCACATATGTGCAAGCCAGTCACTCCCTGCAGCAGGTGTCTTCAACTCAGCCTATTACACATGGCAATACGGAAATGTGGTAATACCAAGAAAATACTTCATAATCACATTTTTTTAAATAAATAATACTTCCTATTCTTACTGTTTGGCAAACTGGATTTACATCTCCACCAGCACATCACGGTGTGGAACTTCAGTCCCAGATACTAGGAGTGTTAAAAACATTGCTACAGAGAGAGACAAACCTGGTAGGTTTAGGTGGAAGATAATAACAAAAACAGAGTTAGGTAGGATGGTAGGATAACAGCAGGCACTCCTCTCTAAAGATAAGGAGATGAAAAAGGAAGCAGAACAAAATTAAGGGAGAAAACTTCTTGACAGTGAAACTTGCTAGAAATCTTCATTATTTAAGGCTGTAGAAGATTGCACTGAGGAAAAAGTCTACAGAGGTGCCAGAAGAGCCGAAGCAGATATTGTGGTACAATACACGGCTTAGGGAATCACAGTTTTGTTCTTGGTCCTGATACCAGTTCATGGTACAGCCTCATCACAGATTAAATTTGGCACATGCGCAGACAGCGGTCCCATCCCTCCAACTGCAAACATACAGAAGTCTCTTGCCAAATTTACCACAAGCAGTCGGGCTCTCAGTTAGAGGTATCCTAAGTGTCATGACTTCTGGGTCCAGGAGAGTGTTAATAATTCCCCAGAGTCTTCTCAAAATTGAGGCAGGCTCACAATTCATGTGAAAGCTACTGTGGAAGTGGTGAGCCTCCCTCTGGAGCTGCAAGAGTTCTTGGCAGTCATAACATGAATGAAAAGGAGCCAAAAGAATGAAGCAATGAATTTTTGTGGGATGAATGGTTCATCCCAGCTTGGGCTAACCAAGGCGCACCACGTGAGTTAGGCTCTGCCCTGGCTGTGCAGTGTCAGGAATATCTCTATCAACATACATTTGATGTTCTGATGCAATGGAACTGAGGTGACTGAGAAGAATTTCAGTGATAACAAAAGGCATGATTAAATCTTCCCAAAATTTTGTTGTAGCAGGAAATTGAAGTATGGAGTTACTGAGCATTTTCACAGTAGGTATTTTCAAGAGGGGAGTGAGCATATTAAGCTTGAAAAGCCATTTTTCAGTGATGTTTTAAGTTTTTGGGAGAAGGAAAGAAAAGAAAAAAAAAACCATTCATATTTCTGACAACTTCTTTTTTCCCTCTTCAGAAAAAAAAAAAAAAAAAAAAAAAAAAAAAAAAAAAAACAAAAAATCTGCAANAAAAAAAAAAAAAAAAATCCATACCAGTCTGTCACAGGCCCCAAGGAGGTGAACTGCATGATCTAATTGGGCATTATCTCAGTCTTCTCCTATTTCTCTCTTGTCACACAGTCTGCTTTTTGACCTATGCCAAGAGAAACAACATTGGCATGCATCCTTTTTGGCTTTGACGGAGCCTGTTTCTGCTCAGCTCTCTTACACAGATTCTTACTAGTTATGCCATCTCATCCATTCACTTTGCACTTGCACATTTAACACCATAATTACAACACACAAGATTAGAAATCAGATTCACCTTTTCCCACCTATGGCTGTTTGTTTCTTGTTCTGTGTACTCCCTTCAGTATGACCAACGAAACTCATTTGCTTCACTTTTTGTTAATAGTCAGGTTCATTTTTTATTCTTTCTTATTGAACGCAGCCATCTGCAGAGAAATGCTTTGCTCAAGAACTTGGTCTCTGCTCACCGGTTGTCTGCCATGAGGTGATAATTCCTCCCCATCTGTTGTTTGAAATTATTTTCTAAATCATTTCTGTGAATGATTCCAACTGTCTTGGTCAGCTTTGACTGGATGGAGTGGTAACACACTCCATTTCTTTCCCCGTGGGTCTTCAGTCACTTTTAAAGTCATGTCTTAGGTGACAATCCTGGAATTTTTAGAACAAAATAATACTTCATTAGCTCCCACTAAATTTTACTTACAAGTGCCATGTTCCACAGATACTCTGACTAACAAACCTATCTTCTTGAACACCAACCAGAAAACACATATCTAAGAGAGAAATACCTGGGAAATTCAAGTTTTTTGTTGGGTAGTACACTAACTGAAAATACTTTCTATGTGATGATTGAAATTATTATAGGCTGAGTTCAGCGGTGCTGCTGAAAACACAGACCTGGTCCTTTGACACCACACAGAATGCTGAGAGCTCTGGACTTGATCCAACAAAATATTTAAGTACATGAGCAGCTTAAGAAATGAAGTGTGCGGTTAAGTATCTAGCTAGATCAGGGCCAAAACATTTGGCATCATGTAGGATTGCTCCATAAAAATGCTCTTCATTTTAAAAAAGGTCATGTTTCATAAAAAATATATTAGGAATTACCAACTTCCTTTTTAATGCAATTTAACATGGTTAACTAACATCATATCATGCCTTTAACCCTTCTCTCTGGAGGCAGTTATTTAGAGGAAGGGTTCTTCTTATATCTTGTCACTCAGTTGCACCACAAAGCTAATTTCTTGCCAAGGTGTCATCTGGGAATTCCGACACCCCACACACACAGCCGTACCCCACCCCACCCCCCACCCTGCAGTTGTGATCAGTCTCAGCACATTCCAGCAAAGGGAAAGTGGTCTGAGGGACATAAATAGGCAAAGACTCATAATTTACAAGGGGTATGTTCCAAAATGGTTTGTAGCAGGACATCAAAGGGCTGGCCCAGGTGTGGAGGCCAGGTACATGCATGTGAGCCAGACTTGCTCTCTCTGTTTGTCAAGCAATTATTTGCATTGTGATTAGCACAGAGACTGTGAGATAGAGATCAGAGCCCTATGTGCTAACTATCAGCATGAACATGGAGTTACTGTCCCACAGACCTTCTGTCGAAATAACCACAGCAACAACTGGGAGGGGAAACTGAGCCTGTCCAACAGGCTGAGTGAAGAGCTTTCCCATCTCTCTTTCCAGAAGCAGTTATAGGGGCTAGTGGTGGAGGACCCTACAGGACACTAGCAGGTTCTCTTCCTTCACACTTAAAATACCACCATATAGGTTTAATGGAGCTGACACATGCTACACCACATTCTCCTCTGCCCATACCATGTTTACCAGTCTATCCTTGTACCCAGACACTGGGGACATTGGGAGCCCTTGGAGGCACGGAGTTGCACCACTATCTCTCAGAAGCAATAGGTCAAGAGAAAGTCATGTCAAGCTAGATGGCCCTTTACTGAATCCTCCCTCTTAGGGCCATAAATAGTTCTCTCCTCTGTGACCCTTGGCCTCCCGCAGCCCTTCCCCACCTCTGCCCCCTTCCCAGCACAGGCTGCTCCTTGCCCTCTGCAGATCATTGTCTCCCTGTTAATTGCTATGTCTAGGAGGAACAGGTCAGCAGCTTCAGGTGAGAGGCAGAGAGAGCTGTTAATAAGTAAATGATAAGAAAAAAAAGTTACAGAATGAACTTGTTTCTTTCCAGGACTTGCCCTGCAATTTGGCAGCCACAACTGTCCTGTTGCAAAAGGCCTCAAGCTTTTTATCTCCTTGACCCAAAAATCTGACAGTAACATTAAGCTCAAACATGTGAACCCCAGCTCCAAAAAATATGTGTATTTGTGTGCATGCACAAGTCTTGCCAGCTTAGAGGCTGCCCTGATAGCCCCACTGTATCTCCCTGTCTATGTTACTAAACGAAAAAAAGCAGGAAACAACGTGCCCCCAGATCATTCCTACTGTTTAATTAACAACAGGCTCCCTGGCTGTGATATGGTTCTGTCTCTCTGGCAGTGCCTGGCCAGGCATGTGCCACCAAGCAGCCCCACTAGACAGCAGGGACAAAACCAACACCATCCAGAATGCCTTGCTCCCTTGGACACAGTTGCATGATGCACTGCAGAGTCCCATCATGCTCTAATGGGAGAGGATGCTTCCTGAGATGTAGTGTGGCACTTTTCTGTGGTGCCCTCACTCAGCATGATCCCAGTGCCATATGGGAGCCATGGAGCTGCAGTACCAGAAGTCACAGCCGTACGCTGCTGTCTTTAAATATTAACAAAACACATAGAACTCACAGGAAATCTCTCAAAACCAAGCACAACATGAAAGAGAGATGAAGCATTTGGAGTGCACCCTAGCCAGCAGACCCATCCCGGAGCAGACATTTCAGGAAGAAACTTCTGATGTTAGGAGACTTCAGACCAGACTTGTTCCCAGCCTGAGAATCAAGCAACAGCCAGAGGGCTCAAGTTTCTTCTGAAAACACTACCCTGGGCTTGAACCATGTGGCTCATAAGTGTTGCTGTGGCTCCTGCCACTGTCCATGGCACAGTCATTCCTGTTGCTGCCCCTTCCCAGGAGGAGGTGCTGCAGGGTGGTGGCTGCACTCCTCCACTCCCTGCCTTTGTGAGCCTAACCCTGTGGGGTCTTATGTTCCTTTGAAACCTGAGTTGTGTTGATGGATATATTTGCTGGGTGCCTCCCGTCTTTCCTGGGCTCAGGCTGCCCTGTCTGGAGGTTCTGTGAGGGAGAGGGGTCTGGAGTTTAAGAGCGTTATTGTTACCAGAGGAAGGAATTTTTGGTCCTATAAATCAGAGGCAGGCAGCAGTAGGGCCAGCATACTTGGGCTGTGTGAACAAACTTCATTTCCTGGGAGACTGGCCTTCAATCACCCTCTGTCATACTCCACTGATCAGAGGTGGACATGAGAGGAGTTCATTAAGGTGGAAGAAAAATAATATAATAGGTCCTCCCCATGCATGCACTATTCCCGACCCCTGGGGGTGGCAAGAGATCCCTTCCTTGTGCTAAGATGCAAAACACACACACACACACACACACAGAGCCACTCACCCTGAATATGCTGGTATTCCTCTGCCTAAGCAAATTTCCTTCTAAAAATGGACATCTCGAACACAGACTGAGTTTTTTTTCTGGCTACTTTTCAGATGAACTCAGTTCCACTGTCTGTTGACTCGCTTTGTAATTCTTGGCTGCACTCTGCCGGAGAAGAATCAGGTCCAGCACTTGAGGCAAAAGGAATTGACAATTTTCCGAGCAAAACAGAATGCTCAAAGCTCTCCTTGTTGATTTTGTTTCCTAGTTTTCTGACTTGATCCTTTTTTTTTTTTTTTGGTGATTATCTCTTCTGTTTCTCTTTACCATCCTTCAGTACTACTGATTCTGATTAGAATTAGGAAAAGGGGCAAGAATGTCAAGTAGGCAAAAATTAGAAAAATAAATAAATTGAATGAAAAAAAAAAGAAATAATTTGAGTTAGGGATATAGAAAAACTTCCAAAGGAGAAAATTGTTTACAGAAAGCTTTGTGTTTTCAAGAACAAATTGTGAGCCAGCCATGGAAACACAGAAAAGAGCTCTAGTAAGGCCCAAGAGACTGAGCTTGTGTCTGCCATGGACTGGTTTAGTCATGATATCAAATGGAATAAAAGACTTTCAGACTTCTGAGCATGGTTGAGTTGGTGGCATCTGTTTGTATGCTTTTCACAGAAAGCATAACTGAAAGAAAGGCATAATTCATTGTTTTGACCACTTTATAAAGTACTTCTCTTAACAGTTCTTATGTTTATAAGATACAAATACAAACTCAAGTTTGGGCCCACAGGACTCGGGAAATTGATATGAGATAAATTATGTTAATTTGGAGGTGCTGCCCGAGTCCAGCTTGAGGCTGGTGAGCAGCTGTTGCTCTCACCGCCTTTATGATAAATAGAGGCACACATGGTTTAGTGAGCTCCTTGCAAGCAGTTTTAATCGATGCCTAGTCATGATGCTGGACTCAGCTGCTGGAGAAATTTGTGGTTCTGACCAGAAAGACAGGGGAGCCCAAGCACTGCCACCCTTGGGTCCAGAGTCTTGACTTTCCATCTGTAACATCTAGAAGGACCAAATCCAGTCAGCAGGAAATGAGGAGGAGGTTGTGTGAACTGATCCTAGGAACAGAAAACTCTGGAACCTAGGGAGTGCACTGTGGAGCCAGAGCCTCTGCTCACAACCCTGACTTCACATGGCAGCACCTCACCATCTTCCCCTTAACACAGTTCTGCTGTTGATGTTTGTGCACATCCCAGCAATGGTAGCCAGCAATGAAGCAGAAGCATTCCCTCAACTTTTGCTGGCAAGGGAAAGAGAAACTCACATCTTCTGGGGAAAAAAAAAAAAAAAGGCAGAAAGTTAGTGACCTTACAGGGGCTGAGAGATACAGTGGTTCAGTGCATTCTCTGTGAAGATCGTACCAAGGAAATTTTTTTCTTTATGATCTCTTTTTCAAAACATGGTCTCCAAGGAAAGCAGTAAGGTACATCCACAAACAGGTGAGCTATCCTAAGCAACAGAAGACTGCTCCTGTTTTGAGAAGCAGCTCTTAAATTGGTGGGTATGAAATGAGTCATTTCTGGTTAATATCTAGAGGCTGAAGCTGGGTGGTGAGGCAAAACAGTATAGTATTTAATCATCCCAGAAAATGTTGGAGGATATTCTCAGAAGATTTCTTGTAGGGACATTTACTGCATCGAAAACATGGAAATGTCTAGTACTAATGTCTTCTCTAGAGAGGTAGATCAGACATTTCAGTGGCACTTGATGAATAGTCACTGAAGAGTTTTGCAGGCCTCCCAGATGAAAGAGGTTGTTGGAAAACAGGACTATAAGAGTGGCTTTTCCACCCTGGTTGTTCATCACCAGAAATGCTGTTTAGAAACCTGCCTCTTTATTTGCTGCATAAAACCTTTTTAAACTTTTTACACTAATATCTAAAAGGACAGTTGTGCAGTTTTTAATGGATATACACCTCAGTTGGCTTTGAAGCTGTTCAGCATATCTGCATTAAAGTTCATTGGGTTTGTTGAGAAGTGCCAGAGAACAAGGATGAATTAACTCTAAGCTCTGCTGGACTGAAAAGGGAATAGAATAACTGAATTAAAAAGCTAAAGCCATTGCTGCAGCAGAGGGGAGAGAACAGCATGCAATACTGGTAATGCACTGGTTGGGATGAAGGAACTATAGCTGGAGACATTCAAGGGTGCTGCCAAAAGAACATATATGACAGAGGTGTACCCTCTACCCAAACACAGCTATATGCTCCAGCCCACTCCCACTACATCAGAGCTCCATTTGGGTCGTTAGTGCTTGTTTTAATTTATTTAGCCAATTTTATTGCTGGAAACACACGGTGATTTACAACCTTTCCTGAATGCACAGATTAATAAGCTTTCTCCTCGCTTCCCCTAGAGACAATTAGCATGTAGCCATGATGGGAAATGACTATGAAGAACACATAGGCAATATGCTGTGAAAGCTAGACATTAGGCTCAATTCGGCTTACAGGGACAAGGTCAGTTGAAAGCCACTACCCATGCTTTCCTCACCTAGAAAGAAAAGCCATCCCCATCACTGGGCAGAGCACACAACAAAATGGAATAAACACCTCTGAGGTATTCCTGGCTGCAGGGTGCAGTTTCAATATAGAGTCTTCTGTAGAGCTGGCATCTAGCGCCCAGAAGGAGGTAGAGACCTCAGCCTCCTGCCTGTTACGCCAATGATTGTGTGTGTGCCCTTGAAGCATCTTCTGCCTGCTTACCCTGCTCCTGCTCTTATAGAGAAGTGGCTTCCTAATATGTCTGATTTTGGAGTTGACCTTGCTTTAGGTGAAGGTGTGTCCAGACACTTCCTAGGGTGTCTTCCAACCTGAACTATGACACTCTATTCTTTGTGACTATGACACTCAACTCTTAACACAAGAGGACCGCAAGTTGTAACTCAGCCTGAGAATGATTTACAGCAACTGTCCTTAAGGCTATAGACTTGACTGCCAGCTTCAGAAGGCTTTACCATTAGATGAAACATAACCAACAGATGGAAAAAACCAGAAAATAATCTTTATTAATTAATCTTTCTCTTTTGGGTTTGTCTGTTTTTTCTCAAGCTGCTGGTTTCCTCTTTTCTTCTTTTGTTTTAAGACAGTGGTTCCTGCAGTACCAGCCAATGCCTGGCATGAACTGAGCCCTGAGGTCTGGCCAGGGAAGGACTCCCTTTGTCAGGGGCTCATACAATGCTGTGGACACCACACTGCCATTGTGGATTGTAGGTTCTGCCAGTGTACAAACACCAAGGATGGACAAACCAAGCACACAGTATGGAAGGATAAATCCCTCAGCCAGAGGTGTGCAGGGAAGAGGAGCAGTGAAGTTGCCTTTTGGAAAATCACCAAAACAAAACTCCATTTCAGTGTACTTCCTATGAATGGCAGAGATTACTCTGTGTACCTGTTGTACTTGATCCATCATCCCTCTTGCACTTCCAGGAAGCCCCTGCACTGCAAGTGCTCTTACGTACTTGGACTTTAAAACAAGAACCAAGAATTGAAATAATTCTTTCAAAATCAAAAAGAAGAGAGATGGCAAAGATGTGCTGCAATTTTCTCACAGTTTTTTATATCTTACTGAAACTTTTTTCCTCCAGTTCTGAGAAGTAAAAAACATTTTTATTTTTCAAAATAGAAAAAGGTTCAGATTCAGAGAGAGAAAATTCAAGAAAATTTAACAAAAAAATTTAGCAAACTTGCAGTCCTTTTCATTTCTATGGATATTATTTTAATTATCCTTTCCATATATGTTCTGGTGGAGGTAAATAGGGTAAACTCCACTTTACAAGCAGGAAAACTGAGTAACATATGGATGAAACCAAACATTGGGCTCCTGCCTCTCTGGGGCATCTTCTTTTTTACTACAGAGTCCCATAATTAACTACACTGTGTGCTCTCATCTACTTGTACAGCTGGGGCTGTAAAGGTGCTGTTAAGGTGTTGGTAATAATGAACACTACTTCCACTGCTTTCCTGACCCACACCTATCACCTCACTAAAGAAGTCCTGTAGGACGCTGACAAACCTTGTAGGTGGTGCAGAGCTTTGAATATAGAGGTGACAGAGATGTATGTCCATCACAGTCCCTCAACAAACCCTTGGCTGCATCTGCCCGCTATCACGTTTTCCTACTGAGCAGCTTGGTCTTGGTTCTCTCCTGAAAGCCCATCTGTGAGCATCTCAGACTAAACCAAGAGCCATAAGGAAGGTTTGGGTGTGACTCCTTTGGCATTACAGCAACTCCTTGGAGTCTGCTGATTGCCTTTTGCTTTCCTATGCCCTGTGGCACCTGATCATTGCACATCAGCACTGTGTGTGCTCACTGCCTTCCTGGCAGCTGCAGCTCACAGATCTTGTCAGGCATAAGCCCACAGCAATTGTATAGAGTCTTGAATAACACTACTGTGATTTTGCTGTCCTGTTCAGATTCCAGTGACTGCATTGTCCTGGAAGATTTTCTATGGCTCCCCATGGAGCTCATTGCTGTGGCAGGGCCCATATGGATGTCTGTAAGGACAGTTTCTAGTGCTTACTTCAAGACATCATTGAGGAGTTCAATTTCCCTTTGCTGAAGCAAAGCCTGTCCTCTCCTGGGAATGTCTCATCTCAGCCATCTCTTTGCTCAGGCTGCCCAGAGTTGCTTTCACCACTGATCTCAACAGATCCCCTTCTCCCTTCCCAGAGCAGCAGTGAGGCTGAGGTGGCAACAGGACTACAATGTGTTTCTATAGCAGATGATGGGTTGGAGAAGGCAAGGGGAGCGACTTTTCGGGTGTAACAGTGCTGACTGTGTTGCCTTTCCCTCCTATCTGAACCCAGCCCTTCTGATAGACATTAGTGAGTGGGAGGCTGGCTCACTCCAGAGAGCCTTTGACATAAAGGGAGTTTTCACTCCACCTCTCCATCAATCAAAACTTAAACTTATTTGTGCTTATATGCTACTTCCTAAGTAGAGAAAATAAAAACTGGGTTTAGGAGAGTGCAAATATTTAACAATAAAAAAACCACATTAATTTACCCTTTTTCATTTCTACAGAAGGATCCTTAATGGAGTCACATGACTCTTATTCTAAGTGATAAACCACAGGTCATAAAGCACCACTTTATCACTCTGCACAAGCAGTATAAATAACAGCTATTACCCAACCTCTCTCCATCTGATAAGCTCAGAGATTTTCTAATATACATTTCTGATTTTTTTAAATAATATTCATGATCATTTCCTCTTGAGCGTTATGAGTCTCTGGCTATGTGGCCCTTGAAACCAGGGCCTGCAAGCCCTTGTACCATCTCCCTGATTTATGGCCATGTTGGTTGGGACTGACGCCCTAATGAAATCTGTGACACTGCATTAATGGGGCTGTTTGTTACCACTGGAGTTCAGCGGCTGGCTGTAGTCTCAGAGCTGTGCTCAGGAAGGTACACGCAGAGTCTGTAAAACCCACGCAATGGGCAGCAAACCTACCTTACCGGCACACATCGTGGCATCACCCCATGCAGAAGCTCCCTGGCAAGGTCAGTGAAACCTGTCGAGGGTGCAGGTATCAGGTTGTGGCTCTACACCTTATTCACAGCTGCACAAGCATAAGGAGGACGTGACAAGCTCAGGGTCTTCCCCGTACCACGGCTACACATACAGACACACGTCTCTCAAGCGTGTAATTAATACCCAGCCCCTGGTGTGCAGTCATTCAGTTGCACAAGCCACAGTGAATGTGCACCATCAGATTACCCACTAACAAGCGCGTGCGTACGGAGTGTAACCGACACACATCCCTTCTGTGAGCAGGAGCTCCACAGCCTCAGGGCGGTGTGTGGGTAAAGAAAGATCACCCACACCTCTCCACTATCCTGCCCAGGGCTGGTTTCCCTCTGGCTCCAGACCACAGCCACAGGACAGCATGCAACATCTGCCCACAGTGTGTGTGTGTTTCTGCCATAACATTTTCCAGTGCAATCTACTCCCATTGACTGAGACATCTAAGTCAAAGAGCCACCCAGTTCTCATCACTGATGGCAATTTGGAGTATGATTCATGTCCTCAGCTCAGAAAAACTGAGCCAGCATGTACGCAACAAAGATCTTGGGTATCCTCTGCACAATAAAACGTATCTGCAAGACAGTCAATTTAATACCAATATACCCTATTTAAGGATACATTATTCAGAACTCAATCTTGAAGCTACTGTCATGATAAGCAGTGAGAACTCCAGCTTTATGTAAGCAGGGTGGGTTGGTACCGCTCCTTGGACTAAGTAATCAGCCAGAATATTTTGCCATAGGTCCACGCTTGAGCATCTAGACCTATCAAAGGCTGACTGAATCTGTTAGTCCCTTCTTTGCAATCAGTCATCATCAACAAGCATGTTCTCTTGAGTTTTATTTATACTTGTTAGTCCTTGCTTTATTTTTCCTTTTTTAAAATGGTGTAGGAAACAAATGCAAAAATCTATGTTCATGCAATGCAGACTCCTATGGAACAGGAAATAAAAATGCTAAAAGTGAATACTTAGCCTTAATTCTGCTGCTGGGGTAAAACTCCATCAGTTGCTATAACCATATATTACCTGTCAAATAATTCAACATAGTACACACTTTTTTCCACCTTAGGTACATAAAAGGATTTATCTTAATTCCCATGTGCTTCGTTTTACAACTGTCAATGCAGGCCTATTCATTGAACTGAAAGTCTTCTTCAGAAAATTTTGATGTGAAAAGTGGCAATATTATGGAATATATTGTTGTGCCTATAAAATTCAGTATCTTTTTTTCAGGATTGCTTTTGTAGTATTTTCAGTAGTCAAAATGGCTTATGAAAAAATCAGGGGTTTGAACAATTCACATCTTCTGGAATTATTAAATAATTACAAATAATAAAGCATTGAGCTTAAAAATGACAATTTAAAATCAGTAATATTGATATGGCTGAGTTTCATTTATCCTGGAAAGGAAACAGCTTTGACAAGATCATATTTTTTAATAAAATGAGTGTGATATTTTTCTATCAGGTCTCTTTAATTCCAGCATCATAAAAATGTGGTATATCTTTATTGATAGACTTTAGCTGATGCATTCTCTTCTCTACAGCATATGTATGTTAATGATTTTCTCAGCACTGACATACAATATGTTTAACCAGACAATTTTTCCTTTCACTCAGAGTTACTTCTCTGAGCAGTAATTTAGTGGGCAGTTCTCAAATGACAACTCTGAGAAATACACACACCATGTCTTGTTAAGAGTGTATTTTAATGATGTCTTGCTTGACCATGTTTCTTTTTTGTAGAATTGTAAATAATTCCTACTCTTCTTCTGTAGCTGGAGAGACATAAGACTGGAGGAGACCATCTATGCAATCACATCCAGTGCATTTGCAATCACTTTGCAGCAGGTGTTTAGTCCGAAAGAAACCACAATTGCCTCCCTATGCCACAAACCACAGAATAACTCAAACGTGCTTGCGCTCACAAGACACACACACAAAAAACAAAAGCCACGAAACATCTTGAAAGAGATAATAGCACATTACAGGAAAATAGCAGAAGATACCTTAGCCAGAGTATCACCCACTCCTGGGAGCTGCATGGGCAAGGGAGTGTGGTAAGTGAGTAGTCACAGCTGATCTCAGAGCATTGCAAATGTAACTCTAGTCAGGCAGTAGATGTGCTCTCTTTAATGGTATTACTGAACAGATTACATAAATGAGTGAGAATTTATGTACAAAATTTGCATGTGTTTGCAGCTGATCTGAAACTTATAAATACATTTCTGTATTTACACGCACAAGTAAATTAATACTGATTTCCAACCAACAAGCACCACCAAAATGGCATTCAAGTGCATGTTTCAAGGTGCAAAGTATTTAGTTGGAGAGCAAAGCAAGTAAATTTGCACTGAGAACAGTAAAGCTGTGGATGTAGTTCTGGAAAGAATGATTTGCATTGTTTGTGTTGCAGCAGTGCTGGAGGTTGCCGGTGCCCTGGAGATCTCCTGGGTAAGGCACTCTGCAGTCATACTGCAAAAGAGCTTCTCACTAGCAAGCACTAGTGAGGCAAGTGCTTCAACTCAGCAACACGGGTCTAATGCCTAAGGGGGTGCTCATTCCCTGCCCAAAGAGCTTTATTATGTTGGGTGCAGAGCTCAACTCAATGGGTAGACCATTAAAGATTTACAAGCCATTGACATGAGCTAGCTCAGGGACATTGTGGCTATTGCAAATATCAAGTCTGCTCCTGCATTGCTTCATTTTCAAATCCCTGCACTTCATTACCTCCCTGCATAGCTGCCATCTGCACACACTCAGCACCATTTTTCCCCAGCTTCTCACTCACCAAGCTCTAACATATCCATGCATTATCCAGAGAGGACTCTCTCCCTGAGTACCCACATTCCTGAGCCTGTATCCACTCCTTTGCTCACCTTCCTACATAGACTCTTATCTTTCCTAGAGAGAGACCGCTACCCTGGGCAGACATGCTGAGGTCTCAAGACACCATCCTTCACTGTTCTCCTGCTGTGTACCCGGTCTGAAGTGAGAATTTTGGGAATAGGCTGAAGGGGACCAGGGAGAAGAGTAGCTGTTGGGGCTGTGTGAATCAAGTCTAACCCATCTCTTCTTCACCAGAGAAGATTACCAAGGCTTTGCTTTTTAACCAAGCTTTTAAAATCACACCTCTCTGGATTTGCTTTTATTTTTTCCTTCTCCTTTCCCTGAAACTGGTATTTGGTGCATTTTTCCTGGGTATGCTGTGTTGGTTTTGGGTTGTTTTGTTGTTATTGTTGCTTGCAGTCACCAGAGAGTTCCCCTTCCTCTGGTTAATGGCTCATTAACTAGCTCTCTCTATGCAGGAGTAGGGCCTGGGAATTGCTGAGTTCTGGAAAATCTTCAACAGCGAGGAACCTCTTGCCAGCAAAAAAACCTTTTTTTGGATGGGGCTTTGTGAGATGGGGCAACAAGGGGAGATAGTCTCTGGATGGAAGGGATAGGGACAGAGCCCACAGGAGTGTGAGGCACAGGCATTGATGCTGTTTCTTGAAAAAAGATGCTGGCTCTTGGGAAGAGGAGGGAGAAGAGACAGGAGCTGGATTGTTAGAGGATTCAATGAGCTGTGCCCAATGTATTCGAAAGGTGCTTAAGACAGCCAAAGCTCCTCACCAAACATACACTGCTGTGAAACAGCACAGCGGTGCCCACCAGCTGCAGAGAGGCAGCTCAGCTCCCCCTGTCCCTCGCACATCACACCCCCGAGAAACAGGCACTGTTCCCTCAGCCCATGCCCCACACCAGCACAGCATGGCCAAGGTGTCCGAGCTTCCACCCATGCTCAACTGGACTTCTGAACACCCCAAAAGAGGTGCACAGCCAAAGCCTTCCCTTTCCTCCCATCTGCACCTTTCCAGGTAGAAAATTCTTTGCAGCTTTATGTTGTCTTATTCAAGCAACCCAGGCCAGAGAGGAGATGCAGGATTTTTTATAGATATAAAAACAAGTATTTAAAGTGAGTCTTGGGATTGATGCAACTGAAACTGTTTTTCTGATGGCTTCGTGTCCTGATTCCTTTGCCATCCCTCCATCACCACTACAATAACTACAGTGGATAACTTCTCCAGTACCTCCCATTGTCCCAGAAGGGCCCTCAGCTTACGTGCTGTCATTGGCTCCAAGCCATATGCTGTTTGGCCACTGGGCATGGAAGGGTGGCTGGCCAGCAGAGAAGACAGAGTAGTCCTGTTGCTGGCATCAAAGGGAACCTCACTTCTTTACCCCATCATTAATTTAAACACATTTTGAAGGCACAAAATAGTTGGGTGGGCTCTGTCCTTGTATCGAGTATGGTTGACATTGACAGGTAGGTTAAACATAATGGCAAGGAAGGGGACAAGTGACAGACAGTGCAATTGCCTATGCTGGGTTACCTGAGCTTAAACTGACAAAAAGGTGATGGTTTCATTTCATCAGTGTCAAAACGTACCCTCACCTGCAGCTGCAGAACATAGCATAGCTCAGGTTCATGAACATAAGCAATCAGTTTGTCACACTTTAATCAGGTAGCTCCCACAGCAAAACTGTAGCAATCACTTTTCTTGGGTATCTTGTGGCCTAGCTCCAATAGAAAGATGAATTTTCTTCACCCATGAGGGCTGGCATCTCTGGGCTTTCTGAAATACCATGAGGCAATCAAAATTAAACCCACTCCCCCAGTCACTCACCTTGCCAAGCGAGGCTCACAGCCACAGCAGAGATGTGCAGAGCTTGATGTCAGACGTACAGTGACTGGCAATGCTTATGACCATTTGCTGCACCAGGTTCATCTAGCTCTCTGGCTATAGTCCCAGCAAGGCCAGCCACCTTATTACGGGGCATTTTTGAGCTGTACAGTAGTAGCTCACCTACAAATTCCCACGCCTAATAAAAGCAACAGTTTCTTACCTTGCATTTTTCATACATCTCAAAGTTCATCAAAATAATCATCATTACCCCTATTTTAAAGGCAGGGAAACTGAGGCGCAGCATGATGGATGACCCAGTGTCTCCCAGCAGGCTGGTGGCAGGGACCAGAGAGACACTCAAGTTCCATAAATTCAGTGCAGTGTGGAGGGTCTGGATTATCCTGTGGACAGTATTCACTGTGTGATGCCTACACTGGTCTCAGTGGAAGCTTTGTAAGACCAGCTTTACATGCAGGGTGGTCTAGGACTTGAGGGTGGCAGGGCAGAAAGGAGACATTCCCTGACAAACTTTTGCCTCAGAGAAAGACTTGAAAAAAGTTCAGCTCAAGGTCCTAGTGAAAAGGACACCTGCAGGGCCACCCGCACCATTCTCTAGTTGCTCCCAAGCAGTGAATTCATCTAGCTGAAGTCCTGGGGAAAGTGAAAAAAAAATACATATGATGAGACAGAAGCTAGCCCCATCAACCACTCACACTGTTTGACATTAAAAAGTGCTGACAGCAGAGAGGGAGGAAGGAATGGACGAAGGGACACTTTCATCTCATGACAGTCTCCTGCCAGCCTCAGCCACTGTGTCTCCCTCTCGCCCCCTGTCCTGGCCCCTTGCTTTCCTAGGCATTTTATTAAATAGGGTCAGAGCCCGCATTAGAGTCCCTCCCACAGCCCTGGCAAAACGAAAACACTTGCCTGTCCCCATGACCCCCACCCTCCCAGTTCTCCATCTCCTTTGCTGTTGCCCCCCACTCCAGAACTGAAATCTCCACCCCACTGCAACCTTGGAGTTTCATAGCCAAACATCAAGGCAAAGGGCTCCAGGGAGGGATAAGGTCTCCCACATTTTTTTTCCTCTTACATTAATTATTTAGTTGAAAGAAAAGTTCAAAAATTGAGCTTTTCTTTGGCAATTTATGATGTTGGAGCAGTAATTTATGGCTTGATACAACTTTATTTTGTTCCTTCTTTACACACAGAGACAGAGATCACACACACGTACACATACACACATACACTTAAGGAGACACTAACCTGAATTTATCATGCTAAGTACCTGCCTGCTAGAAGTAATTTACAAGACAAGATGGGGAGGGGTTCACATGTGGGGGAAAACATTTAGAAGAGTTAATGTTTGAAAGTTGGTCTTTGAAGGCAAGAGGCTCCTCTCGATAGAAAGAGAAAACCTTACTAATTAAAACTGATGTATCAGATTCAGAAGAAGAATGTGCTGGTAATGAAACTGTGCATGGGCAAAAACAACATGCAGCTGGACAGGTTAGCCGTGACAGTGTAGATACTCCCAGGTCCCAGTTTCTTGGGAATCTGAGATCTGATTTGCTTGGGCAGTAGCCAAAGCCCCCTGCCGAAGTGACTAATCTGATGCCGGACAGAACTTGGGTGCAGAGGCAAATGTGGGTCATCAGTGGGGTTTGAATCATGACCATGGTATGCCAGCAATGTGACTCACTGCCTCTCTGGTTGGAGAAGGAGGGAGGGGACCCTGGGCCGCAGATGTCCGCTAGCTGTTTTAGGAGCAATGGAACACTGTGGATGGCCAAAGGAGAGGACTTGTCTACCCCAAAATGCTGACCAACAGGGCAGACAACAGAAAGGAAAGAGGGCACAGAGAGGGTTAAGCATCTGGTCCAAGGCCACCGCAGAGCTGCAGTTATGCCCAGCGTTCACACCTCCCCAGTCAGGACAGGAGCTTCCTTCTGTCGTGCTAGAATAGTTCAAATGGGAACATCCTGGATTCATCTCTGCATTTTGTGGTGTACCTTCCTGAAGTGTCCTCCTCCCACTTAGGGATAGCCATTGAAGCCCTCTGAGCACTTTTTCCAGCCATCTCCTTTAAACCTCTGCAACTGATGCCCATGGGAGAGGACCCTCCAGACACTATCCAGGAAGATAAAAACAGTCTAAGCAATTAAGAATACCAAGATGAGAAATGTGAGCAAACCATCTCAACTCCTACTTGCTTTTCTTCTGTGCACATGAACTCCCCTAACCTCATAAAGCATCTCTGTCTTCCAGCTAGGAATCTGAGCCATAGAACAGATCCAGTGACTCGGACCTGGGTCACACAGCAAGAAAAGGCGATTACATCTGTCAGCCAAAAGCCAGGTGAGCCCCCTGCAGTCAGACAGTTCTTCCACTCCAAGGGACCTGCACCTGATTTTGTTGGGCACCAACTTTAAGCCCTATTCCACTGCCTTTATGCAGGACTGTATGCATGATTTCCTCTGAATCACAGACTTCTATTGCACTTACAAGCCTCAAATTCTTAAAATCATTAGAAGGAGAGGTAAATATGGGTGTGGAGGAAGGAGGCAAAAAAAAAATAAAATTTCGGAAATGCTCATTACCAAAATGCAGACTCTCTCCAAAATGTGCCTTGATGAAAAATGTGGTCAAGATGCAATGGTTAAAGAGCTGAGGCTGTGCATCGGGCAGAAGTACACCAGACAATAGCCCTTCCTTGTCAGTCCACCCAGCAAATTTCTGGAGCCCACCGACAAAAGCCCCAGAAGGTGATTTGTATGTAAACACAGAACACCCACTCCCTTTGGTAGGGAAGGTGTTCTTTGTCTTACAGCTCTCCCTGTAGACATCAGCTTGTTTACAAATCTTACAGCAACCCATAGCTGTGGCATTAAACAGGTGAGGAGAATAACGCTTTTTTCTTATTGATTTAGGGTCGGTTTCATTTGTAAGCGAAAGGGCAGCTGTCAATAGACTGCATGATCTAACACACCAATACAGAGAAATCTTAAGCATGTGAACGCTGGGGAGCAAGGATGGGATTCAGGGTTGTTGAATCAGGGCCAGCAGCCTAAACCAGGCTTTATTTCATATTGCATCATAATTCTATTGTTTGAATGAGAGGGAAGAATTAATAAATGGGGGGATGGAAGTGGAAAAAGAAGAAAACTTTGTTTATTTTGTTTAGATTGTGCACTCTTCGTGAGAAAGGTTATCTGTATTTTGTTTCTTATAGAACACTGGGCTCTTTTATGTAATAATAATAATAATAATTTTAAAAATGCACAATTAAAGAATCGGAGCAAGCAAGTGATATTGCAGAATTTTTGTTTCTGCTAAAAAGAGCAGGAAAATTCCAGTTAAAAATACCTATGTTTATTTCAATAATAAAATGTGTGTGTGATTGTGCATGCACATGCAGATATATATGTGCATACAGTAGAGAAAGAGAGTCAAGAAGAGAATAAGTTCATCAAATCCCTAAGTATGTGGCACCTGAGCATTGTGCAAACTACCCTGGGCAAAATCAAAGCTTTCCAACACTCCAATGGACTCAGTGGAAGTGTGCAGGATATTAAGAGTGACAAGCCATCAAGACTGGACTGTCAGACCAGTAGGGAAGGAAAACTGAAGCAGGGTGTCAGCTTGAATTGTCATTATCTCTGAGTTTGAGACATCTGGGGACTAATCACCCATCCCCTAGGGATGCTGCACCCATTCAGGACCTGGAACCAACTGACTTCTGTATCACTGCTGCTCCCAGGGTGCTTGGGGTGAAGGAGCAAGGAGGCAGAAGCATCCCTGTGCCCAGGGAAGGGTGGTGGGGCAGTGGGAGGAATTGTACAGTGCAGTGGGAGTGTGCAGCACTGGGCAACACCAGGAATGGAGGAGAGGAAGGGAGAGTAAGGAGGGGAAGGCCTATAATCCCCTTGGTAAATCCATGCCTGAACTATAAAAGGATAATCCATGTGCAACCCTGGCCCCACTTATAGGATTTAGCTCTTAGTGTGGAATACTAATATTTGGCTGTTTGTTTACCCCTGTGAACTAATTTGGCAGATTCTTATGATTCTCACAGGGAGAATTTATTTCGATTTTGATATTACTCAAAGCCTTGGGTCCTGGAGTCATAGGATTATATGCAAAGCTCTGAGCAGACTTTTTTAATCCTTTTTCTTAAGAAATAACTATTTGTTGTGGATGCAGCAAAAAGCTTGAAAGCTGGCCTGCTGTTCCACAACACAATGGCATCAGAAAAGAAGCCACTTGCTAATTCCTTTTTTTTTTTTTAAAACATGGTGATTTTTAAGCCAGTTTTGCAACTGTGAAGGGTGAATGGGGATCAAGCCCATGATTTTTGAAGAGTCGGCACGGTCAAGCCAGGCTCTGCTTGTAGATTCACACTGGCTTGGTGAGCCTCAGTGCCTGGTTGCCTGCTCCTAACCCAATGGCACTGCCTTAGGAGAGTGGTATCACAGGCAGAAATTAGATCCTTCTAGCCAAAATAATATGCAGAGCTTGGAGAAGAAGGAGGCATGAGAAGAAAAAGAACACATGTTAAGATCAGGAATTCAGCCTTCCATTAAAAAGTAACTTTCTAACCTCAGACAATGCAAAGAATGACTTGAAAATGTGATAAACACACCCCCTTAAAACAGAAAGAAAGTACAAGAATCTCAACTATGTTATTTTTATAATCTTGATGGTTTGAGGGCTTGCTCTTTGATTTTTTTAACAGTTAAAGTTGTTAATACTAAGGGAGACATTGGTTTTTTAAACAAAAAAGCAGCTTTCATTGCAAAGTGTAAAGAAACAGAGGGAAAACAACAGTTCTGTCTAAATGTATTTGTGGCTCTCCCGCTGAAAGAAATTAAATGTTGCAAATGTAATCACAGCTAGGAGCAGGGCAAGTCTGGATATGTGCTGAAGATTGGAGTCTCGATTTATGAAAGTATTTAATTTTAATTTTGTGCCCAAGACCATTTCTTCTGAGAAGATTTAAGCACATGCCTGAAGTGGAGTAACTGCAGAGGGGCTTCACCAAATCAGGGTCTTGAGGAAAAAGCTGGCAGTAAAAACAAAATTTATCATGAGGAAAAAATTCTCTGCTTTAGTAAAAATGGAGGCAATGCCTAAAAAACCCCAAACCTTCATAAATCAGGCAAACAAGACAGGCAGATAAGAATCTTATCAGACAGTGGAAATGAGGCAAAAATAATTTAAATTATTTACACATTTTGAAACTTTGCAGCACTGAGAAGAGAGGGTAAAATCTTGAATAGAGCAGGGACACAAGCAAAATTTGTGCCTAGCAGTTTAAGCTGGAAATACACTAGGTAGAGATCCTAGAAGTCCAGCAACAGAGAGTTTTTAGAGGATGCATGTGCATCATCGGTACCTGCCTTACTTTCCTGCTTTTCAGATCCTGCTGTGTCTGGCTCTCTTGCACAACTTCAGCTTCTTGGGCTGCCTCATTCCCAGAGCTGGCTGGAGAACAAACTCCCATCGGGGCCCGTTCGCTCACTGCCTCAGCTGGGCTCTGTGCCGTAACACAGAGAGGGGAGGCTCAGGCACTCCACAACTCGTCGTGTAATTCCCACCGATACCCTGAAAATCTACATGTGCTTAAATACACAGATCTGGTTTTGTTTTACCTCTCACTCAAATGCTGACAGCCAGTTCCATCTCTGGCAATAGCTATTAATAATTAGTCCGAAATTATAGAGATTGGGAAAACATCTTTCAGATGAGTGATATTTTCCCAAATTTGTTCCAAAGACAATGGGAAAGGAAACAATGTAGTCGTACAGACAAAGAGGAGGGAGGGTTTGAGTGTTTGATTTTCCAGTGCTTTGGACTTGTTTCTGTGTCCTCCTCTTTCTGTCTCAGCTTGTTCCCTGATTATAGGATTGAAGAACCCCAACATTAGCCAGAACTCAGGGAAAAATGTACTACACCAAGAATTTTAAAATAACCATTTATTTACATTATTAAAAAGATCAAGAGGTGACTTGCTTCCTGCATATAAATTTTTTCCTAGAAAAGAAATACCAGGTACTAAACACTTTAGTCTACCAGAGAAAGCTGTAACAAGAGCCAGTGGGTAAATGCTGAAGCCAGACTGGTCCCAGTTTTGTTTTATTTTGTCCAAGGAAGTCAGGGTGATTAACCATCAGAGCAGGCTGTTACGGGAAGCACTGGAGTTTCCTTTTCTGAAAAGCTTCGGCTCAAGGCTCATATTCTTTCGGGAAGAAAGTTATTGTGTTCAATAAAGGGGGAATAGGGGGACAATTTCTGGCCTGTGTTATACAGGAAATGCAGTCAAATCATTGGAAAATATTTTGTGAGCTTAAACTGAATAAACAACTTAGCACCACTCAGCTTATTTTTAAGCAGGAACTTATTTTAAAAAATCAGGAAAGTGGAAATAAAATTCCTTGATAATTGAATAATTATTCTTATTACAGAAAGGAAAAAAAAAAGGTGAAAGATTTATAGAAGCAAAGAAGGATCTGAAGCAAAAACGATGCCAGAATCTGGGACAGAGCAAAGCAGCAGGCTCACTACTGGTCGGAGCTGGTGGGGCTCTCCCCCAGCACTGTGAGCCTTTGGGGAAGGAGCTGCTCAGGCTCCATGGAGAATCCTGCCTTGCTGATTTCCAGCTGAGCAGCTTTCCGCACTCAATGGCCATCCCTGCTGCTTTCATGCAGGGATGTACTCTAGCTCGGAAGAGAGCAGTTCTGTTTAGATAGCCCCCAATCCTAGCTTTACCTCATCCCTTCCAGCAGAGTCACTGTAATTAAGATTTGTTAAGGTTTGGAAGAAATCTCATTAATCAGATAAGATCTGAACTTTATTTTCTTTTTAAAGACCCAATTTGATCTCTCTTGCTTGTGGTAATTGCTCTCCTCTTCTGACATGGAAATTCATTTTCCAGGCACATAAAACACAATAGATTTCCATTGTCAACAGCAGCAACCCCAGGAGAGTTAAAAAATATTCCTCCAAAGGCTAAAAAGACCATTGGGAGCAAATCCAGATGCAAGCAGGCAGAGGAAGCATGAGAAGGAGTGCTTAGAGAGAGAGATAGGATGGCAGAAAAGGTTTTGTACAGCCCAAAAAGGGTTACACCAGAGGCAGGAATGGCAGCAGTGACCCTCAACTGTGACCCTCAGTGTGTCAGGTTGAGCTGGCAGGTCCTACCAAGTAACCTTGCACAGAGAGGAGAAAAGTTGCTGCCATTCCTAGTTCCTGACCTGGATGGATAAAAGCATCCTTCTCCTGAGTTTATCAGAAACCAGTACTTCAAAGAGCGATCAGAAAAGCTCCTGGACGGCTGACATTTCGCATGAGGCAGCACCAGGATAAATGACACAGTGTGAAATATACTCCACCACATCAAGTCCTATCCATCAGCAGGATTCCTCGTTTCTAAATGTCAGATGTAGAATGGGAACTCCTCAGGACCATCTGACTCAGAGGGTGGATTCCTTCCCCGCCATCTGCTCCCCAGGTTCCCAACTCTTCTCGGTGCCCATCGTGCCTCAGTGGGCTCTGCCTTCCCTTCTAGCCCATGGGCGTTGCACCACACTGAGCCTAGGCAGTCAAACACTGTTGCCAGTCTGGGAGATGTGCATGGATAAGGCACACAGCCCTGAATAAGGATGGGTGTAGATGGAGCACCTCTCACTCAAGAGACTGCAGTCCTGAGGAGGGACAGTATAGGGCACGTGGCAGACCCCTGCCCATCTCTCAGCCTCGGCTCACCACCATCAGCTCAATGTGTGGATCAAACCAGGTGCTGGGCTCACCATCTTCCCCCTGCTCAGTGCTCTGTGCCCTGTTACCCTGCTGGCATGCTGGTCCCCCCAGTCCGTGCCCTGCTCCTTATACCTGCTCTCATCCCTGATTTTGACCTGGACCAGGAGAGGCTGAGCCCCGGCTGCATCATGGGTCTAGTGGCTACAAGCAGCCTTCCTTGTCCTGAATTGTCACAGGGAGAATAAAGCTGAGCCACAGTTTTCCAGCACTTTCAGGGGGCCACACAATCATGAAGCAGCAGCAGCCTTTGTCACAGCTCAGCCTGGCCACCTTTCGGAGATGCTGAAACTTTGGCGGAGCAGTCAGAGATGGAAACCACTACAAGACTCATTGTAGGCTCCCAGAAACGGGCTCTCTGTGGGGCAGCTGGCCCACAAGGCTGGCTGTGAGTGACCAGAGTGGCCAAATCAGGGAGAGACCCCTGCACTGCCGGCCACAGGGAGGCAGAGACCAGGCACGGTGGGTGCATGCAGAGGTACTAATAGAGACCTAGGGTGAACGTCCCAGCCCTGCCTGCCTCTCTCATTCTCTTTGCAGAGAGAATCTGCAAACATATTAATCTCATCTCACACACAAACCCTCCGTCCTGATCCCAGAATCCATATATTAGGAGATTTACATAAATTACCAGCTATCAATAGGGCACATGAGGTGCAGGGGCTGAGAGCCAGCACCCTTGCCAAGAAAACAGTACAAGAGGATTGGAAAGGAGGAAAAGGGAGGGGGCTACAGAGAAGGGCTCGGAGCACAGACCTGGTTAGCAGAGGTCTGGGATGGCAGTGGCTGGCTGTGCTGTCTGGGTCTCTGAGTCACTTGCTGCAGCTGCTGTATGGCTTGGTTTTGGTGGTAGGTACATAACTAGTAGGGAAAAAGATATGAGCTCCTCACAGCACTGCTTTGCTTTATTTGGGGCTTTGTGTTTGCAGCCTAGGTCAGACCTTCCCTTAATTGCTGGCACCCCCAAATCTCAGGAGCATTGGAGAAACAAAGCTCTATGGCTGCACTGATGAGTTCAAGAGATCCTTGACTCACTCTTATTTCCACCTGGGGGGCTTTATCTATGCTTGGAGAGAGAGAAGGTATAATCTTGGCCACCACACCACACCACCTGGACAGAATCAAAATCAGAATTAGTGCTCCACCTTGGGTGCACTGAAAAGGGCATTCAAGCTTCTTTGAGCCATGAGAAACATAATTGATGCTTGGTGAGTGTTGTGAGAACCATGTACGAGCCCTGCCACGCAGATGCAGAGAAAACCACCAAAACAGACTCCCTTCCAATGTGTTTCCCAGGACAGATCTTCTCTGCGAAGGGGCTGATGGTCAAGCATCGGGCAGACCCAAAAATGTTCCTACAGGCGCCAGGGCAAGGGCACGGCAATGTGATGCAAGTTTTCTAGATCCATCCCCTTAGCATCTGGGCCTGGGGCACAGCCCCATTCCCACCATCCAAAATCTCAGTCATGCAAAATAGACCCTGGACAAGCCTAGGGAAAGCCCTGATCCCGAGAGGGGACAGAGATAAATCCTTCGTTCCCGAGGCAGGCAGTGTGCCTGACATCTCCTACAGCAGCTTCTGAGCCTCCCAGGCAGCAGCAGTCCCACAGCCTGTGAAGACACCCAAGTTGGGGACCCTTTTGTCACCAACGGCGGCCACCTCGGCCTTAGCCCGCTCCTGCCGCAGTGTTCTGCTGCCCTCGTGCGTCCAGCGGGCATATTGCAGCCCCGCACCGGCTCCGCGGCTCCCGCGCCCGCATCCTTCCCTACGGAGAGACAAGGCACAGGTTGTTCCCTCTCCTGCCGGGAGGAAGAGCGAGGCGGAAAAGGCAAGGCAGCTCGCTGCTTTGGGTCTGGACCGGAGAAAGTGGGGCAAGGAGCACTCTGAGGGGCTTCAGGACCAAGTCCCAACCCTGCTTGTGATGTGAAAGAGGATGCAAGACAAGAACCCCCGCTGCACCAAAGAGAGTGCTCACAGGAATTAGAGCATCACCTCCCCTTTCAAAGCGGTGTCAAAGGTCCTCTGTCCCTCCACCTTTCCTCTGGGCAGGCAGACATCACAGCTGAGCCCAATGTATCCACAAGCTGCTGGGGCTGTTTGATGGACAGCTGTGAGTACAGCGAGATCCTGAAAGTTTCTTCCAAGCTGAGGTGAGGTGCACCCCAGTGTTGTTTCTAGTGTAGGGAAAGACAGAAAAGCAGCAAGTGGGGCAAAGAAACAAAGCAATGTGAGCCATGGAAAATAGGCCAGGCGGGACATGATTTACATGATAGAGAAGCACATTTTAACAGGGGAGAATTTTTCTTTTGTTTTTCTTTTATGGTAGTGGGGGGAAAAAGTAGTAAGGGAAATGTGAGTAACCAACATTAGTGTTTATGGCAGAGAGTGGAGCTGCGGCCAACTCTGTTCTCATGTATCAAGCTCTGTCCTTGGCACAAAGTATGTAAACAACTTAGGAGAAACCAGCGAAAACAAGGATTGTTTGGACTCTCTAAACTAAAAGCAAAAAAGCTTTAAGAACCTATCAGGTTCCTGCAAAAGGGGGCAAGTGAAGGTTTTACAGGGAGAGAGAGAATTTTGGAGAGAGATCTCTGGAAGCGCACAAACTCCTAGGAGCAATGTAAAGCTCTGCAGTTTTTTAATAAAGACCTTAATACTTGACAAGTGACTGGTACCACTCATTTGGACAATGGCAAGTGTTGACAAATACAAGATCTCCCAGGAGTGTGACTAAAGTACACACAGACTTCAGCAGGTTTGTGTTGGTATATGACAACATATGTGGCACAATGAAAATATGACTTGCATCATATGCTTGTAATTGTATGGCATGTAGCACAGCAGACAGCACCTTCCTGCGATGCGAATGTTCAAGTACAGGTACCTTACAGTACAGTACAGTACAGTACATCCCCAGCACCTCTGTGTATGGTCTAAAAGAGGCAAACCCAATCCAGGTCTAGCAGATATGTTCCAAACAACTGGATTCAGAATCATGACTGGTGTATCTGGCACGTCAGGGCTCTGTGCCAGGAGAGAGGATTTTCATGGGAAAGATATTCCTAGGGACCACAGTTCAGAATTAGGATTTTGACCCCCCTGTTAGCTCAGCTTGAAACTCCTGAAGTGGCTTGGGCTACTCCGCAGGGCAAGAGCATCCTCCTTGCAGGATCCGCAGCAGCCCCGTCCCCCATGGCAGCCCCACGGAGCTCCTCACGGAGCACGGGCTCCACGCCGTGGCCATCTCGCAGCAGCACACGGCAGCTCCGGGACAGGACTGCCAGCCCCTTCCCCGGCGGGTCACCTGCGGCTGTGCCCAGTCTTACACCCCTCCGTGTCACTGCCACACACCCCTAGAGCTGCCGGTCCCTTCCCTCGCCGTCCATCTTATAAAGGAGGGACGTGGGTTTGTCTGTCTGCCTTCCTCTTAGAAGAGCGTTTTCATTGCTCTCCCCCTCCACTTACCTCGGACACCTTCAGCAACACCGCCGTTCCACAACTTGAGCGCAGTCCAGACACTTCAAAACTCAGTCCCTTTTGGTCTGTGCTCTCTCAGACCCATAGGATGGCTCCCTATTTACTCACTAACCGACTATTGAGCTGCCTTTAAGCACTTGGAAGGCATTGCCACTGTCCCATCCTGCGGGCTTTCACATCCCACCACAGCCACCACCTTTCACTGTAACCCTCATGCAGGGCTGTAACTTGGGAATTTGCCCACCAGCCTCTGCTCTTTTATTGTCCCAGTGTGCATGGGTGCTTGCAGAGCCATCCATCGAGCAGGTATGTTTGTCCAGTGCCTTGAAACTGCTGGGTAGTGATTGTCTGGTTGTGTCTTGAGTGCAAGACCAGTATTTGACAGAGTCTTTCTAGGGGAACATGTAATAAAACAGCAACAACAATCCAGTCTCTTGGATGCAAGAGGCAACCTCAGCATCAGCAGGCACTTGCAGCAGCTCTGTCCTGGAAGGAGGAAAAGAGTCTGACAGCTGTATATCAACTGCCAGAGGTGACAGCAAACCTTGGCCACTGCATCAAGAGAGAGCTTGTCATAGCAGTTCCTGAGGAGCAAAGGAACCCTCATAGAACTGCAGAGTCCCTTTGGCAGAGACAAGATGTCATTGTATCACCAGAGGCTGCAGGCATGGATAAAGGCAGCAGTCAGTCTGATGGCAAATCCTCCTGCACAATGGGCCAAGCCAACCAGTGAGGTCTGACTGCTGTTCAGTATGGGCTGCAACAGGCCAAAGAAACCAAAAATCAGCACAACATCTGGAGCAGCACGCAGAGATCAAAGGTAACTTGAATAACAGGGGACCAGGGAAGTGTGCCCCTTTCCATACATGTTCCTGATGCTGACAGAGAAAGAAAAGAACCTACAGTAAACTCAGACAAATTTTGGTCAAAAATGAGATTCAGTGATGGGTTTTACATGAAATTATGAGAGCCTTTCACCTCTGGAGCAAATTCATCAGAGCAGCAGTAGATTTTCTGTCCCAGTGCCTTCAAACCCTGACAGGAGACCCTTTGGGAAGGAGAGGTTTAGACAAAAGAAACCAAGAGAATTCTCTCAGTTTCCCACAAGCTTACACCAAGTGACTGAACAGCTGTTTCTTGACTTAAATTCTTTCCCTGGTTGTGCTTGAGCTGTACAACTCTTTCAGGTGTGACAGGCAGACCTGCCTCCAGTACCATAGCCTCCATGTGGGTGGGGACAATGGGACAGTGACTCAGGTGGCTTCATAATCTGTCACAGCAACAGCCAGCACATGCACTCTATCAACCCTAGTTGATAGAAGCCATTTCTAGTTTGCCTATCTGAGCACCAAAACACTTGCCACAGCAAGCAAGAGGATCATTCTTCTGCTCTTGACCTCCATAAAGGGCACCAGCATCAGTTGCCTTACTCAGGAGAGTGCTTGAGTCATGGGAGCAGTGGAGGTGATTGTACCTACTGAAAGAGAGCAGTATTCTGGTTCACCAGCTTATTACAAAGTCTCTCATACAATTACTCATGGACTTTCTCCACACCTCTGGTCATAATCCAGAAGGAAGACCCATGTGTCACCTCCAAAGGACATTCACCGGGGTGACAGAAACTATATTGTAATCCCTGGGCACAGAAGTAGCTGCCAATACAGGTAGCATATAGTTGCACTTCAGGACCAGGAGCAGATACCAGTTGTCCACTGGGAATCATAGAGCCCTTCCTCTATTAGTCTTCCTAAGAAGTACCTCACCCTTGTAAGGAGCTCAGCAAAGGCTCTCCCAACTAAGCCCACATTTTCTCAGCAAATCCCTGAGGAAACTGACGCACATAAACTCACAGTTGCAGGGTCCTGCCTCAACCTGTTGTTAATTTGCTCATGCTGAAGAGCAATGCCACAACTGAAAGGTCATATAGAAGCCCCCTCTGATGCCAGACATCCAGACCTCTAGCTAGGCCAATGCTTGTCTCAGGCAAACAAACAATAATAAACTCTTCCAAGAAAATCCAGCCATCACACATTTACTTCCATTTGCACTTGAATCTCCTCGGTGCTGGACCACAGCTCTGATCCCTTCACCTGGAGGCTTCCTGCCTGATCTGACTCCAGCTAGGGCAGAATGGAAGAAATAGCTTCTGATGCATTTGAAATCCAGGGAACTTGAAGCAAATGTAAATCACAATGGAGAGCTTTGAGTGGTCTGTAGGTCCTGAGGATAAACCATGGATGCAAGGCTCACAAGAGGAGTTATGGATGAATGGAGAAGAGGGCAGATAGTAGCAGGGAGTGATGATACCAGTGTAGTCAGAAAGAGAAAGCCTTACTTTTCTATAGTCCTGCACTTCCCTGTGGAAATTGGGCATTACATCACCACCCAAATTTTAGCAGACATGATCCTCTCTCCCAGCTGGCAGGGCGTAAGACTTGGCGTTCTCAGCAGAAAGCTGAGGTAGGTAGGTGTGTAAAAGCTTTCTTGAGATCAAGCAAGTAAAGGGCAGGATTAATAACACTTTTTTTCATCTGAGGAAGGGATGCTCAAACCCACTGGACTTAGTGCTGCAGCAGCATGGAAATACCCAGAGAAAATATGAAGCTGGCAACAAGCTACAGTCCGTAAGTAGTAGACCAGGAAGCTAGTTCAACCAAACGCAGAGCACTTAAAAAGGGACAAGTCTTGAGAAGCACTTCACATTTGAAACTGACCACAGCAGAATACTTTTAGTTTCCTGAACAATCTTTGGAAGGCTGACTTCATCTGGTGGTTAAAAAGGAGAATTCTGTAGGTAAATGCATCTGTACTCAATAGTGTCAGGCATGCCTCATCAGCTTGATTTGCTAGTTGGACAATGACTTCCCGATGGTATTCATGTATCAGAAAAAGCAAGAATGGTTATAGATGTAAACAGCACAAGTCCCTAAACCAGCAGGTGACACAAGACAAGAAAGACAATCTTTCCTAACATACAGTCTTTTCTAACATACCACATTTAAGGATATAAGATTACATTTCTTAAATGGATAAAAACATGTACTGAAAATAAAGATTATTTAATAACAACTCATTAAAGCTTCTCCCACCACTATTCTCACCAATTTTATTTAGAACTGAATATGCAAGTATGGCAGTGTCTTACCAAAATCCAGCCCAAGGCAGTTTGCTGGATGAAGCCAAAAACATCATCATATGCATGCCTCTAATCTCACCAACGTTATTTTGTAATGATCCAGGTACTTGGGTCTCAGTTTCCAGGATCGAAACCAAGAAAAGGCATGTTCTTATGGTTGTGTGTGTGAAAATTAAAGATCCTGTGCAGAGAGCTGAAGAGAACCTACTGCTCTACTCACATCAGCTTAGGGCCCCACTGTGTTCCTTACACTGCTGGAAAGCAGTCACAGCCCAGAAATACTGATTTTGTCTATTTTTATTTCATTTGGGCAGTTCTTACTCACAGGTTAGTTTGAGAAGATTTTTCCCCAGAGAAGATTGGAATCAGCCAGGGTTTGCTGACTTTTGGACCAAGTTGCTAATATCCTTGATTTTCCCATTTGGTGCCTTCTTCATTCCTTCAGAAGCAGTTCCCCCACTGACTGCTGAGCAAGTTTGTCTACCAGATCCAAGACCTCAGGGTAGTCAGTAGAGCCACCAAAGCTATATTCCATCTAGGATTCAAGCTGCTTTCCTCTGTCCCTTGGGAAAGGTATAGTAAAGTGACACTGGCAAGGTACTTTCCTCACACAACTAACTCACAGGTAATCTTCTTCTTTGTCAGAAAAAGGGCAATCAGCGTACAGCAAGAGAAGAAAAACACCTTTCTGGTACTACTGGCACTCAGAAAAAAAACCCAACAAAACAACATTTTTACACGCTGGCATGGACCCTGTAAGTGGCAGGATCAAAATGAGAGGTTTGGAGGCAGACAGAGTCCCATGGTATTAGATGTGAAAGATCCAAGTGCAGTTCCAGTAGATGACAGAGCTCCTTGGCAAGGTACAAAATAGTTACCTTGAGGAAGGATTTGGACTGCTGTGTGCTCTGCCATATCTGGGAAGGTGCTATCCTGTGTAGCATAAGCAGATGGAGCCCAAATGCACAGGAGATGAACGAGACCCAGCTCTCCCTTTCTGGGAGGCCAAGCCAGCCATTGACCTGCAGTGCCTCCACAGCTCCCAACCTGAGCCAGGCCTGATCCACCTAGCCCATCAGTTCTGCCTCATTGACCACACACAACCTCTTCCAAATGCTGCTGTAAACAGCAGGCTCTTGGAGGAGGCTGTAAGGTGGCAATGGTAAGGTTCACGGGCCACCTCCTGGCTCTCTCTTCTCCAAGCACAGCCACACTGCCATGTGGAGGAAACCTTTGGCAGCTGTCTTGTGCTTGGAGACAGAGCTTGTTGAGCTTGGCTGAGTAATCCCAGCCACTCCTGTCACTGCAGCTGCATGCATCCTCGTTCTCCCAACCCAAGGATCGCTGCCTCGCTGAATCACCCCATTAAATTGCTAATATCTTATTGTTCTTTAAGATTTCGAAACTTGCTGCGAAACGTTTACAGATAATTTTTTTTTGCCTGCAGTCACTGTGCCTAATGCCCAGTCATTGAGTGCCATATGTGTTTATATGCACTGCAATTTTCCACTTGATTACATTTTACCACAAACACTTTCATCCACTCCGCAAAGACAGCAGCAACACATTCATAATGTTCAGAGCAGCCCAGACAGACAGAGCCCAGACACAAATGTCTCCACTGGATGGGCACTTCAGAATATGAGATTCCTAAAATCAACTGACCTGGCCTCCAATTCTGAAGTCTCCAAGGACACAAACACCTCAGTCACCTAAAGGAATGCACAAAGTTAACTTCATGCTCCAGCTTTCCCATTAAGCACCAGGTGTTCTTCATATGTCTGGAAGATGCTTGCCAATAACCAAGGAGATACCAGATTTTTCAGGAGACAGGGAATAACCCAGGCCACTACATGGATGTTGAGCATCTGAACCTAAAAAAACCCAGGTGGACTGCAACAGCACATCATGCAGCACAGACCAGTTCTGAAATTAGATCCTGAACCCCCCAAAGTGGAGGCAAGCTCTTGTTCAGTCTTCAGCTAGCTGGAAATAGTCCAGGTTGTCCATTGTGGGGGATTGCAGCTGATTGCAACAACTTCCCATTTGCATCTAGTTGTTGCCTCATCACAGCACATGGCCAGAAGGTCAGCCTCTGGCTGGGGACAGGGGTCCTCTTAATTCCAGCTGGCTTAGGGCCACAACAGTGCTGGTACAACCAGGCCACAGCCTTCTAGGAAAGGACAGGCAATATGATCTCCTCAGCAACACTGACATCCCCCCACAAGCTCATTTTTTCAGCAGTTCAGCACAGCACCGAACAGAGAACACCAGCTCAGCTGCAGCAGTGAGCCAAGCCTCAGCACTATGCTGATGTGGCAATGCTGTTTTGGTTCTGCAGTCCTTGCCCTGTGATGTCCCGCCCTCTCCGCTGCCTGGTATGAACACTCACAGTGTAGAAGTGACAAGTATCTGCCGCGTAATGATCAGGAGCTCTCAGTCCATTACCGTCTACCTGAGCCCACACTACTGACAGCTCTGCTGACATGGTGCTAGTTTGGTGAGGAAGTTCTTAATAACCATGGAGATCAAAGAAAGTAACCTACAACATCCTGCCACAAAGGATTCTACATAGACAAACTCTACATCTGATACTTCTATTACATCCTGGGTTATCCGGGCTCTATAATCACTTTATTAAATACAACACTTCAGCTGATGAGTTCTCTTGAGCAAACCCATAGGAGCATAGAATAACTTAGGTTGGAAGAGGCCTCGGGAGATCATCTAGTTCAAACTCTCGCTTAAAGTAAATAAAATTACATCATGTTGCTCATGTCCTTGGCCTATCAAGTTAATATTTCTAAGGATGAAGATATCACAGCCTCTCTGGGCAAACAAAATTGAATTTAACAGATGAAACCAACAGCAAGAACCCACTGATGCCCACACTCAGGCTCCTCTTTCCATGGTTTGGCCTTGTAAAGAGAAAGGGAAAGCAGACAGCATGGAGTTTGGCTTGCTGCTCATGGCTTGGGAGGGCAAAGACACAAATTTTGTCACTGCAGTGCTACATGATTCAAAGCCTTAGGTGCTTACAACAGGCAGGAAACCTTAAAGACCTAAGTTTCACTGTCAATGATTTAAAACAGGCTTTTAGGATAGCCAGCATTAATTGAATTGGTTGAATTTAATTTTATACATTCTCTCTGAAAACATTCAGCCCTGAGATTAGCTGTTTAAGATCTCTGCCATGTTTGTTTCTTATGCTATATCCAAGAAAGAAATGATACTACCTCTTACTGGATGTAAACTTTTCAGGGACAGGCCATTTTCTGCTGCTAATGAACAACTTCCATCCTTGACCAAACAGATGGGAGCAAACATAACTAGCCCACACTGGAGAAGAGGCATTAAAGCCATTAGTGGTCCCTAGTCAGGAAGCCAAAACCAATGTTCCACACCCTGGACCCATGAGCACAAGTCTGCAGAAAACAAGTGAGATCACTGAACCTAGCTGCCAAGAAGGGCCACCACTGTTCTGCCAAGCATTTAGAGCCTCTCGTTCAACAACACTGATTAGCACCAGCAGCACAAAATCAATATTTCCTTGAGAGAAATGCTGGTTGGGAGAAACCCAGCAATGACCTTGGCAGAGGTCACTCCCAAGACACGGAGCAGTATTTCTGTCAGGAGGAGAACACGCTGCCTTGCTGCAAAGTGCCTGTTAACTTCTCTTTTGTTTGAGACTTCCTAATTTCCAGACATCTGATGCAGTCAGCCCTCAAGAGGCAAAGGTGTTTATTCCAGATTACTTCATTGCCCCTCCTTTGGGGCTTAGGCTGAAGGGTAACCTTTTTGAGGAAAAAACAAACAGAGATGTGTAGGAATAAGATTGTGATTTTTTCTTAGCATCTTCACTGAACTCATTCAGCATGTTGTTAAAACTGTCATGCCTTTCACGTAGGGCAAGAATTCAAGCTTCCATTGTGAGTAGCGAGCAGTGGTGTTTCGTAAGAGAGTATGAGCTTCTTAGAGTCATCTGGGAACCATCACCTGCCTGACTGCTCCTCCTGGAGGCAAAGCTACATTGAACTTCAGGACTTGGCTTTGTGTTAGTGCCTTGTCCCATCTCAAGAGACAGGACTTCAAAGCACAGCTCATTCCATCCACCATGATGTTCGATCTATATAAAGGGTTGGAGCAGTCTCACTCTAGGGCCTTTCATCCAGGATCAGCCTATTCACTCTTGTCCGTGTTCAGAAGAGAAAATCTCAACTTGTTTAATACATGAAACTAGAGAGGATGCCTTAGGTCACTATTTCCAGTCTCCTGCCTTAGGGTATCTGACAACTTTATCCAAGATCTTTGCCTCACATTTTATCTGATTTCTAGTGCATCTCCTACAACTTCTTTCCTTTACTATCTTCTCCACTTCTGTAAATGTTAGTTACAATCCACTGCTCTGCACAAAGGGTCTCTAGTTATGCCCAGAGGCCCTAAGCAGACCCTAAGGGTGCAGTTATTCCTGAACCCTTCCTTCCCGCTGTGGACAATATCAGCTTTCATGCTAAAGAGGAAAAAGTACAACTCTGGAAGTACAGCATTCCTTGGTTCCATGAGGAGGAGACACTGAATGCTGTAAAGCTTGGTTATTACAGCAGACAAAATCCTTTTGGGAACACTGTGCACCCTGATCTATCCCATTTTCATTCTAGTTAGGCAGTGGAGCATTTGCAATAAGATGTACTGTGGCCTGAGATCTTCCCAGGCTGCAGGTGAGTGGAAGGCATCCTCGTGACAACATGACAAGTCCAGGTGAACCATGACAGAGACTCAGAAGCAACTTAGTTCCTGCATAATACAAAAGGGATTTTCCCAGGAAGACTTCCACATCCATCTGCAAAATCATCCCCATCCTTTTTCCCGTGATAATCCCAGCCTGCTCTTCTTTCTTTTCTGACAGCTTTTCCCTCCAGCCACTCTGTTGGAGGCTGGTATTTTCCTGAGCAGCCTGATTTCTTCTCAACTGTCTTTGCACTGAAAGCAAGATTTGAAGGGGAGCCTGGGGAGAGGGAGGGAGCGAAGTATGACACACTCAAGCTATAGCAAAATGACATTCATCAGAGTTAATGGGGGCCCACATGGCACCCCAACTGGATCCTGCCCCACTGCCCATTTCCCAGCTGACTCTGCTGGAGTTTCCCCCTCAGTCCCCTCCCCACATTTCTGGTGGTGTCACTCCAAGTGAAGTGGCTGATCTGATTGGCGAGAGAACATGAGGGGTGTCAGAGAAGGTGCTCACAGACATTTCTTGGCTGCCTCAAGGAAATAAAGGCCATCGTCGAGCCTGTCAAAATGATTAATCGCTTACAGGGAATGAGGGGGAGGAGGGAGAGGGAAGGAAAAGGAAGGGGAGGAAGGAGGAGAGAAAGACAGATGGGATGGGGAGAGCTATAAACAAACAGCAAAAGCAGGAGACACAGGATTGCCTATGTACTGGGGAGGAATTGGAAACAAGAGGGCCCAGGCTGTGATTGGAGTGAACTGGCAGCAAATGAATGGGTCCTTCAGAACCCCAAACTCCACTTGGAGATTCCAACCCCTTCTCATGTGCTGGGTCTGCACCACTCCCAAAGACAGGCTCAAAAAGCACTAGGGTCTGCCCCACCAGAGCAGTGACAGACCTGACAACCCAAGTAACATGGCCCTGTGACTCCTCAGCTCTACAAATCTCTGCAGTTCCCATGAGCTGACAGACCAGAAGCTTATTATCTCAAATGCCAAGCAAGGCCTTGCCTCCAGTTCCATAGCCTATAGTGGCTGGTATTTGACCCAGATACCCACCAAGACCAGTAATTCTTTGCTGCCAGGAGGATTTTACCCCAGTGAAACACAGATGGTTAGGAGCAGCTTCTGAGTGTCAGAGGTCCTGGCAGGGGAACTTGGAGAAGAATCAGCTCATCACCTATGGTACTAATCTCTTCCACAGAATCTACCCCCTTGAATGTTATTATAACCCCATGTGCCCTCTCTGTGGGCACAGGAACTGTCCTTTTATAGAAGCAAATGATTTGACCTCACCCCTTCAGCTGCTTTCAGCTCAGCTCAGGCTCTCACACAGCTCACTGCATGGGGCCAGCAGTGCTTAAGCAGCTCAAGGAGCATGCAACAGATCTTGTAACAGAGATTACCTACACACAGGATAGCATACACTCTCCTATCTTCCTGGCTTCCCACGAGGTTTCAAGTCTCATCCAAAGGTCCTCCTCATCAAGGCATTCAACGGCAAATTCTGACTAATCAGGGAAAAAACTCCATAACTGAAACTCCAAGATGAAATTCACACTTGTGCTCCTGCCATCCAGCACAGTGACATTTCCTACACCAAGGGCAATGTTCAGTTGTGTCAAAGTCTGGGACTGCTCAGGATTTACTGCACATTTGTGAGGTGAATTCCAACAGCAACTCCACTACATCTACACAAAGCATGAGGTGCACTCCTCCAGATGTAAACGTGCATTTAACATGTCACTGTGAATGAGAAGCAGCCCTTCTCATTTGCTTAAGAGGGGATAGAAGTTAATACCTGACACATCTCCCCAGCTCAAGCAATACGACCAGTGATCCTCCTAACTTCTGTCATTATAAGTTCTGGATGAAAAGCCCTGTTAGATCCTGTCCTGAGAGCCACTGTTTTCTCTTTGATTTTGAGTTCTGTGGTGAACACTACCCATGAGAAAAAGCCGAAAATTCAAGCTGCTGCCATTTGTCTGAGCTGAGCCAGATGGGAATGAGGCAACATGTTTCAGTTCTCCCCTTTTCTAAGTATCTGCTTTGATTTCCAGTCACAGAAAGAATAATCACCCTTATGAAGACCTTCACCTCAAGTGAATGACCCAGCCTTGCAAAAACAGGAATTGCCACTGAAATCAATCAATCCAGTAAGCTTAAGTCTTCAAATGAACCAATCAACATTATATGCCCCACAATGGTCTGTCATGACCCCTCCCAAGTTATAACTGTTGATTTAATCAGAGGCAATACCTCTTCATGTAAACTATAACAAAATGTTTAACCTGACAAGACTTTGAATGACAGATGTAGGAAAAACAAGTAACACAGATTCCATACATACAGATAATTTGATCAAAACCCACAAAACCCAAACAAATGCATATACTGGACTGTGCATGATTGGATGATGAGCTAAGCCAGCAAATGACAGGCAGAGAAGTTACCACTGCCTTCTTTTCTTTACCTGTCATGCAGTCCATCAGATTCTTCCTTGCTCTTGTAGAAAATGACGTTGTTAACAGGAAAAGAGCCTGGAACTGCTTTCACATTGCTCATCCTAAGTTTTCTGCATGCCAGTCAAGACTCCTGCCTTCTCCCTTCCACACTAGAAGCCACAGGGCTGCATGTGAGGTGTGGAGAAAGGAGACTGACAATTTGTTTCTGTGGTTTTTGCTGGCAGTTTGTGACCAGACACTGAGACAGATGTGCAAGGTGTCACTGGGACAATGACAAGACTCCCAGATATGGTCTCTCCCTTAGTAAGCAGGTAGTTGAGAATCACTGACAAGGTCGGTAAGGATTTTGCCTAGCTGCCTTCCTCCACCCTTGCTGTTGCTCTGTACCTAGGTGGAGGGGGCTCTGTGGAGCAACAGGAGCACTCAGTTATGCATCTTGTGGACTTCACTGTGGCTCTAGTGGCTGCTTCCATTGTTTGCAGGATATTCTACCCCCCTTTCCTCCTTCTAACAAAGATTCTGATTAATGATCGCTCATTCCTAATTGTCAAATTTCTTTTCCTTCATCCTGTGTCTAATCACCAGTGACAGAAGCCATTACGCAAATGAGAGCAGACGACTTCCCACAACTGTTCTCGTTGGTAAAAGCCTTGTAATTTAAAGCTCTGATTTGTGGAGGAAAGCTGCGTTTCCCCAAGGCGTCCAGGCATCTGTTCCACTTACACTTCAAAAGCCTCGACTTCCGCTCCCTCCCCCCACAATTAGTTCTCTGCTTGCAACAAATATTTGACTTTGTGAGGCAGTAATTAGAACTTACTTTGCATGTGTTTGTCACAGAAACAACATCTTTCCCTTTCCTTCTAGGCAGCACCAAAGTAGAGAAATACCCAAGGAAGATGGTGGCTTCCGAACTTCCCAGGGCATTGATGGGAGAAATGATTTCTGTTCCGGAACAGTAACAGAAGATGAAGATCATAAACCAGAGTGCAAGGAAGTTCCTCACACATCTGGCAGAAGGAAGGCTTGAAGAAAAGCACTTTGCAAAAACACATGTGCAAAGGCAGTACCCTCTGCTGCCAACATGGCTCTGCTTCCAGGACTGGGACCATACTGACACCTGCCAGGAGATTACTAAGACCCCTACCCCCATTCTAGGATTTTAAAGCACAGTTGGCAGTGTTAAAGGTCAGCTTGCTCACTGATAAGAACTGCTGCAACCAAAAGAAGCAACAGTCTCAGCCCAGGCCTGCCCCTCTTTCAAAAGCTGCTTTGATGCCACCCTCAGCTGTGTCAGCCTGTCTCTGCACTGCAGCTGTGTCTCATACCTCCTCAGACCTGGCTTGATTCTAACCTGTTGGCTTCACCTTGGACCGAATTATCACTCAAATTTCCCTAAGTGTGACCCTGATCACTAAGGAGGTGAACCAGTACATTAGTCAAAAAAACCATGAGCTTCTCTTTGCACAGCAAAGATCCTGCAGCAATGATTTACAAGAATTAAAGAGACTTCTCCTTCGAAAAATCACACTTTTCAAGCAACAGGGAAATGGGGTGAGAAAAAAAAGAAAAATATTAAGGGACCTAAGGTACTAAAACAAAACAAGAAAAAGACTAAAAATACAACTAAAAAAATCTCAGTCTGATCTCATTTTCAAACGACACCATTCTCATGCTTCAGTTTCTCTTCTGCGCAACCTGAGACATTTCTGAGCTTTGTGGTGCCAGCTGTGCATGTTACCCAAGAGGCAAGTGCACAACAGAAAGTCTACAGAATCAGTCATATCAGGCCACTAAGTTCAGTGGAACAGAGGCAAGTGTGTTCAGACATGATGATCCCAGCAGGTACAGCAGGGATGGTGAACACCCATGGTCACAGGAGACTTTATGCACTTGTCTTTCCTACTTCCTTCACATTTACCCTGTCCCCCAAGGGCATGAAGAGAGAATGCCAACTGGGATAGCCCAGGCTCAGACATCTGTCTCTCTTTCCTGCCCCCACCCCCAACATCCTTCATATCTATTAAATTTTTCACAATTCTACTATGTATTAGACATTCGATCAGATTTAGCCAACATTTCACTGATGGTTAGATGTCAAGATTGCTGTAGAGTTAATATTACCAGAAAATAACCTGTGTTTATTAGGTAGAGAGGACTTCAATATCTAAGGCTGCTAACATACAAAGGAATCTTCCCCCCAAAATCTTGACAATTGATGAGAGTTCATTAGACCCGACTGTGTAGTTTGCTCCATCACCTCATCAATGACAGAGTATGGTGGCACCATTCAGGTCAGCAGGCAGGTTCAAGGACACCATCTTATTCCTAACTCTCCTTTCAGGCTTACAGAAGTAGTATGGAGAAAGTTGTGAAGACACAGAGTAACGCAGCTGGTTGCTGTTTTGAAGGCAGTTTTGGCGACCAGCAGCTTCCATCAGCAAAGAACACAAGTGGAGTTGTTAGAAAGACTGAAAGGTAGCTTTATAAGCACATGTCCTTATACAGCTCTCCTATACAGCCACTCACAAAATAAAAGCCACACAGTTCTGTTGTTCAACATTGGTTGTATTTAAGAACTACACTTCAGAAGGTACCGTGTGTTTGTTACACCCCACCCCCCTGCACACACACCCCTAGCAGAGAACACACAGCTTCCCAATACCATGGCAAGGGGCATTGAAAGCACAAGGTGAAAAGGGAAGGGGGGGGGAGTCAGTCCATCAGTGCATTGTAAATGAGCTTTCACAAAGTCAAGTGCAGCAAAACCTGTTCAGACACTTTAAAAGTTAGACCTTTGGCAAATAAAAGAAAAAAAATTATCCTAAAAGTTCTGCAAGTACCATTCTCTCTCCACATGGGATATGAATTCCCACCCTGAGCTTCAAGAGTTCACGGTGTCTAACAAGCAGTACTGAGGACTACCATGTGCTGAATAAATAGCACAGAGATGGGATTTAATTTGAGCATCTTTCAACCAAGGGCATATGACCAAGATTCCTGGGAAGGCCTTGCTTTTGACCAATCAGGAGCTTAGCCTCCTTCCCCACTTGCCCAAAGGCTGAGCATTGATAAGTATCCAGCTGAGTGATCTTCGTCTGGATCTAACCACAGCTCTGGAGAGTCTGCAACTTGGCAGTTAGACTACTCAGTGACACAGATACATTTCTTGAACAAGGACCCTGTAGCTGCCAATTACACTTCATTTTTTCTGATCAGTAAAGCAGCCAGAAAACTTGCCCCAGGACTTCCTGTTTGAGAAGTCTTTCACCTTTCTGAAAGAAAAGCCTGCTGCAGGTGGTGCATGAGCTGTCCCAGCAAAAGATGGAACCCGAGGCCAAAGATCAAACACTTCTTAAGCAGCATGTTCTCAACATTTTTATCAGAATCCCATGTTAGATCAATCCCAGAAGAAAACAGGGAAAACACTGGGAAGTCTCCACAGAACCAATTCTATACTATTTTCTGGGATGAGATATATGGGCTATGAAACAGCTTCTCCCACCTCCAGCTCTTGGAACACATTATAACTGCATCAAATATACAAGACCTTTGCACTACCCCCCAGACCAGGGACAGTAGTGCAGCACACCTCAGGGAATAAAAAGCCAGCCTCCATATGAGCCTAAGGCTTCTGCATACAAAGGGAGAGGAAAGCAAAATTATTTTTCAGGGTGATTACTGAGAACTCATATCTGGTTCGTGTGACCTGGTCTTGTCACTTCTCAGCCTGCCATGTCAAGTCCCAGAACACAGAAAGGATCAAGATAAAACTTAATCACATTTAAACAGAAAGCCCTGAACTCTTTCACATGACTGTACAAGGAAAGGAACCACACACTGGCATGGATTTAACTGATGAACAGGAGCCAGACAACATCACACAAACACACACAACTGTGTGCAGCCACACACAGTTCTTGCAGGTTCAGTAAAAAGAGCACTTTCCTGTTAGTCTGAGGAGCCAGTACCCCTGCTGGGGAGTGGGGAGGAGTGAGGTTCTGTACCTGATACTGTGTTTTGACAGTTGAGCTCAGCACCCCTGGGGAATTTGATTTAAAAATGTGGCTTAACTATTCAATACTTGGAGAGTGCCCTGGCATTTATGCACCTCCCTTCATAATACATCCCCTTTTAACCACACTGCAGCTTCAGAAGAGGGAGAAAAGCCTTCACTCCCCAAAGAAAGCTGTCAGAAAGGAGATTTATCTAGACTCATACAAGACAGATGTAATTTGGAGAGCATAGGATTTGGTGCTCACACACTAGATAAATTGATCCTGATCTCTACCCTGTACGACATCCAAAGCATAGATGTCTTGGTTTGAAGAAACTGAATCATTTTTCCAGTTGCTCAACACAAACAGGCCATCTCACAGGTTTGTTTCCATTAGACAAAAAGGTGCCAGAGTTGAGCATGGACAGGTCCTCTAACAACAGAGGACTGCAAAACCTATCAATTCCCACCTTATATCCACTGCAGGCACCAACACAAACCCAGCCAGGAGGCCCAAACCCCATGAAGCTGAGGAAAGAATATTGCTCCTGGTTATCCTCCAAGCTCTTCTTCAAATGCCTGAAAATCCTGAAGTAACACATCCAACTTCCAGAAGCCATGCTCCTTCTTGTGACAAACAGGGCAGAGGGAGAAAAAAAAACCAAGTTAGTGAGCATGAATCCAGCTTCCAGTAAGTGCAGACTCTTTCTTGGGAGGTTCAGTTAGATGAGAGTGGAGGATGAATGGGGTACTAACGGTTTTGCAGTTCCAGTAGCCCCCTTTATTGTAGTGGGGCCAGGATAGGTTAGGAAACCCATCAGTCTGTTAAGTGCTGCGTGCAATACTAGCGCTCAGAATCTTCCATTGCTTGTGAACAAAGCAGCTCCAACATCAGTCACCCAGGCAGCCAGGCATTAGTCATACCGTCCCTTAATCATCATATTCAACAAGGGACCCACCTGTTCAAAGCAAAAACAGGTCATCAGCAGGACAGTTACACAGAAGTGGCAGCTGCAGAGCCTCCTCCCTCTGCACCAGAGCCCAAGATACACAAATCACTTTCAAAGTATTTTCTAAATAAAAACACTGGGGCACCCATGAGCACATTCTTAAAATACCCTACCGAAATTATAGGGTTCTCTGTCAACACCCAACTTCAGTTGTCACCAAAACATTCCATCCAGGGTAGAAACATATTTGAAGTATTTTCACTTCCACCCTAGATTTGTGATTTCTGAGAAGACGGTATTAAAAGGAGCCAGTAGTCATCAGTGGTTGCTTTTTGCAGGGCACAGAAAGAACACTGTTACTCATTGAATCCCCTCTGGTCCTTGGAAGGAGGGGCTAGGAGATTTTGCTAAGGTTTCATTTTCAATCAAGACCACTCCCATGTCTCAGTACTGCCTGATCACAGGGAGAAGTTCAACATGCTATGCCAATAAAATAATCTCAGAGGAGGGGATAAAGAAAAGTTCTTGCACAGAGGTGAGGGTCTCAGACCACAAAAACATTTCTATGTACATCCCATATTTCCACTTTCAGATCAACAGATTTT
>VYZS01057782.1:0-10255 GCA_013400695.1 Neodrepanis coruscans | reverse complement strand
AAAAAAAAACATGTCTCAGGAAACCATTAACTTTTCATGGAAATCAAAGACAATTACAAGTGATTGACAAACTCATTAAACATTAACGTGGAGGTTGAGAGGTAATAAAAGGGCAAGAGACTTGTGCATATTCAACACACACTGAGCAGTATCACATCTCAATGTCTGCCATCACTAATTAATGCCAGAGCACAGCACAGACTGTTTGCCTGAAATTAATAAACTGAGCAGTGTCTAACCCTCCTGTCATTGCTTAAACACTGATCTGGCTTGAATTTAGGATTTGCAAAGCCATGTGGTGCTGTTGGGGAGAAAAACACCCATGTGCACAAAGCCCTTGAAATCTGGAGTAAATGGTCTCTTTTACAATGAATCTGCAATTCTAAAATGGATTCTTCAAGGCAACTCTCACTGAAAGGGAAATATGGTGATGAAGGCTTTCACTGGCTGTCTCAAACAGTATTTACATGGTATACTCAACTTTATTTGAGTTACCCAAAACATTACCATGGATTTTCAACAATAAGTTTATTTCAGATTGCTGCTACCTTGTTTTCTGTAAAAAATGCCTGTAAAATGGTTCAAGGCAATAGTTATAACCTACACAATTAGCCACAAAAATAAAGCAGACAAGTCAGAGGAGTTCACTGTGAAAGGAAGACCTGTGATCTAAAGATCCCTTATTGTATTTAGAGGCCCACTTAAAAATTGCAGTAAATTAATAATAAATTGCAATAGTATCTTTCATACATTTGCATTGGGTATTTGACATGTAAAACCACTTAGCAAAATGAACCACTGGGAAAAATACCACATACACCATAACCTGAATTATTATAGAAGAGTTTATGTTACACCTGCTTTACTTACCTGAAGAGTTATAAAATTTTTTTATATTTTTCAGGACATGAACTGTGATGGAATGAAATGATAGAACAGGAGGTGGGGAGGAGATCCCTGTTCTGAGCAAGAGAGAGCTCAGAAAAGCAGTCAGCTGAGGCAAAGTGTGTGAGACAGCACTGAAGAGGCACATTTAAGAACATTTCCAAATTACAGCCATCATTTACTGCAGCCCAGGAAGAGCCCAATTCCAAGCACCAGATGCAAGTCTGGAATCAGGTGTGTTAAGTTTTCATAGCTTTAAAGCTTCTGTTTTTTTGGAATAGACCTGGTTTTCTCTTTAAACTTGGTCACTGTTAAAAATGCACAGATTACAAGATAATCACAAAGCACACCACTGCTGTGAGTGCACTAAATTCAGGTTTGAATATTGTGCACAGGCAACCCAGCATGATGCCAAACTAAAATTACATTTAGGAATCCTGAAAATTAAGGTGTTTCAGGGAGGCTCAGGATAACTTTTGTGTTGAGAGGAACAAAGTTTTGGGAAAGAATCTCTTACTAAGATATAAAAAACAAGTGACCATCCAGAAAGAGACCAATTGTGCACAAACAACAAAATAGCACTTATGAAGTGAGGGAAATGCACTCTAAAGGAGTTAAGATTCAAACATAAGCAACTTATCTTGGTTGAATTTGAAGAAGAGTGAGGTGGGAGAGGAAAAGAATCAACAGGATAAGTTACTTTAAGTTAAGAGGTCCTCAGAACTGCTTACCCAAGACTCATGGTACAGAACTGTGAGCAGGTGCATGCTGTAGTCATAGTTCTGTCTTCTTAGGGGACACCTGGAAATTGAGAAACAAAGTTGATCTTCTGGAACAAAATGTTAAAACTTAACATAGAAGTTTCCAATTTTTAATGTAGGGAGCTTTAGGGAAGTGTTTGATTTATGTGCATTTCTGAATGACACCCAATCAAGTGTAACATCATGGAAGTGTGAATATTAAGGATATGGGATAATGGGCATCTACAAGTCAGTAGGAAAATCTACAATATCCAAGAATTTACACATCTTCAGGAAACATAAAAAACTTCTTTTCCCTCTGTGCCAAAGTCAAATCCAACACACATAAGCCTGACCTCCTTTAAAACCTGATTTTAACAGTTAATAACAGGGGCAGTGTTACGTTTAAACGCTATTTTAGCCTTAAAAAAATATAATAATTCACCAAGACTGATGAATTATTGCTGGAAGGCACCCAGCCCTTTCTATGCTGTGCCCAGTGGTTCAGGCATTTTTGTTTCCTGCTGGTGGCTGTACCTGTCTGTGGTGATTGTGAGCACATCTGTCTCCTTGCAGTACCGCTCCCCTACGAGCTTAACCAGCTTCTTCTTTGCATGGTCATCCAAATTCAGCTTAGAAAGCTTCACCTTCAAGTACAAGAGAAAAGAGCTTTAATTCCTTGGGTAAATCCAATCACTGAGAATACCTGAGACAGACACATCTTGTATCAAGAATTACAAGGGAAGCTGTTCAGGGTGTAGTCCAGAATTTCTTCTGATTGCAGCACAAGGCAAGGATAATGTGAATATTCAAACAATATATATACATGCATAATAAACATCCATATAAATGCCTTTCCAAGGCCAATTAACATTAATGGACAGATTTGGATCCCACAAACTTATTTGTGAATCATTTTGAGTTTTCCCCAAAAGGTGGGGACTCCTACAGACAAACTGAGCTAAAACTGATCAAAGCTGCCATGATTAGATGTTGTACAGGTGTTACGAGTTTCTGGTATGATGCCAACTCAATATTTAGAAATAGTGACACATCCTTATCACTCTTTCAATATATGTGCACTTCCAGGGTCAAAAAAATCAGCAAAGTAGACATGGAAACAAAGCCACTCAGAACCTTTCCTACAAGGACATTCTTCAGAAGGCACACTGTTTTATCAGAGCTTAAATACATATCCACAACCTTTTGACCTCAGTTCTAACACTCTGTAAAATACTTCAGGAAATCCACTGCTTTTTCTTCAGGCACTGAGGAAACCATTTCCTTCAGTTCCTTACAGCAGATCCTATGTGCACATTTTGGAAAGAAAAACAAGCATTTAAGGTTTTGAGACAAAGGCTGTTTACCAGAAATACCGCTTACCCTTAAAGTCACCACTCTTGCTTTGGGATTGCGAATAGATGTCCCTGAAGAAACATAATCCACTGTTTCAATCTCAATGGGAAAATGCTGCTCACATTTCTTATCACTGTCCAGAGCACTTGGCCATTCAGTGCAGAAATCTGTACAATAAAGAGAAAACACTGCAAGTAACACCTGCTTGGTTGGTTGGGTTTGTTTGCCAGATTTATCCAAATCTATGTTTTCACTCCCTGTCCAGCCTGACCTCAAACATTACCAAGGATGGGGCATCCACAACTGAGCTCTTTCAGTGTCTCACCACTCTCACCACAAAAAATGCTTCCTTTTCCTTACCTCCTCATTGGGTTCCCCTTACAGGCTTGGTGAAAACTTCCTAAAATACATCTGCCACCCCCCTGGGTGACTCCAGGCAGCAGCAATAAAGCCCAGGACTGGCCAAAGCCTGACAAATAACCAGCTTCACAAGGGCATCATGTCTCACCTTCTACTTCACCACATACATTTACATCTTGTGTTGTGTTAAAACTTTGAGGAAGGTGGGTTTTTAAAATGAAAAAAAAAGAAAAAAATTTAAAAAAAAATGAAAACACCCTCACCTTTAAGAGCTGCACAGTGCTTCTTGATTGCAGGAGGAGTAAGATGCAAAAAATTGGGAATCTGAAAGGGACACATTAAGAGTTACAACAGGAAAAGCTTTTTGTCTGTCCCTAAGTAAACGGACGTGACTGAAACCTGATCACACTTCTCACATTTGTTAAGGTAACACAACACCCTGAATAAAATATTCAGCCAAGTCCTCAAGTCTGATTTAGGAAAATACTCCAGCTAGCCCTATTACAAAAACCACAGGCATGATCATCCTAAAAAAGTCTCCTGATTTCATAAACTTTGGATTTGTATCCATTTCATTTAGAAACTAAAGATCCTCCTATTTAATAAAATAAGCCAATCTCCAATACAGACAGTCCAGAATGAACACTAACATTAAAATGACCACCCACCCATGGCATGAGACTTACCTTAATGAGTTCTAAGTTGCCCTCCTTTGGTGGAGGGACTCCCCTCTTGACTGGGTATCCCATGCGGATTGGGAGAGGCACAGAGGCAGGTTTAAAGGCAGCTGCTGTTGGATAAACACTGGTCCAGTCCTGATCAACAGCCATCCTCTCTGTCCTAGGAGGTGCAGACTAACAGTGGAAAAGGATACAAGCTGCATGTGAGACACATTGGTGTGTAAAATAAAGCAGAATCAAGCATTTGGTTGCAGGAATCAAATCCCACAGCTGGAAATTCCAAGGCACCTTTGCAGCAAAAGTTAGTGCTGACTGGTAAAGGAATTTTTAAAAGAGAGCCTCTCCAATCTCACCCACCAGGCCTTTCCCAATCCTGCCACTGTATTTGATTTTAGAAATGCTGAGAAAGAGGATCTTGCCACCTTCTTGCCTTGGAATAAATCAGCAGAGGAAGAAGGGAGAAACAAAGCAGTATGGAATTGCAAACTCTGTTTCCTGTGCATGTAATGGGGGGAAAGACAATGAGTTTTAAAGATTCTGGAATTCTAGAAGTGTGAGCCAAAAAGAAACAGATTTTAATAACTCTGAAATTTCTTGCTGTAGAAATTCCAGTATAGGAACAATATCTTAGGACACTGCAGAAATAGCTTAGATCCTCCAATAACTGAACAAAGTTCCAGTCAAATACTCTTAAACCCACCAAAACAAACAAACAAGTCAGTATTTCCTTACCCAAAACTTTAATTTTTTTATTTAGAGGGGTAAAAGACAAATATGCAGTCAGCTGGTCTGACTGCTTTGGTGTATCATAAAAATCTACTCTTGGAATTTAAAACCAAAATTTAATGCTACTTTTACTACTACAACTTTTGAAATGTAGGTGTGGATGACACAGGAAAATCCTCAGTTATTAAATGTCCATGTATCAAGTAAAATTTCAGTGATGCACAAGATCACGTTTTTTAATTCCACCAGAAAGAAACCACCACAGACTGAAAACAACATTAAAATGCCTGGTTTATTGAAAATGCAATTTTAAGTTGCTTTTCAGACCTGCAAGTTCAGGGTGCCAATACAAGTTCACTGTTGTGTTTTGGGAGATGACAGAAGGCAGGTGCTGGCCTGGAACACTCTCAGGGGATTATTTCACCAGGGTCTAACTGCAGAATAGGTTCTTGCTGTGACACACAGCTTAGAAAAATGTCTCAAACACCCCATTTAGCTGCAAATCATTTCATTACTTACTGATCTGGCCAACTGTGGTGTCCTGCCTCTCCTCCTTACTGAAGCTGAAAAAAGCAAAAAAAAAAGAGAAAAACAAAAACATTTTAAAAACAGATTATTATGTAATTTTGGGAGCAAATTTGTAGCATAATCCTATATGTGCTATTTTTAATTTTGTCTTTGTGACAGTCAAATGAAGGTGAACACGATGACATTTATTTTCAAGTGTCTGGTTTGACTGAGCTGGGGGTGTGTGTGTTATTTGTATATATTTAGCAAAAAAAACATTGAATGAGATGTAGCAGCGGATATTTGGGTTCTTTTCCTCTCCCTGATACATTTCACAACCCCACCTGCCAAAACCTTGTGACTTTCACGCTTATTTTTGTTTCCATTTACGGACCCAACTATGCCCCATCCTCTTCTCGCTACATAAAAATTCAAACTCAGGGGCACACCCAGGGTTCCACGGCAGGAATTACAGCGCATTCCTTTATTCCCCAACCTGCTTTTTTTGTTTTTTTGCTCCCTTCCCACCCCCTCGGCCGCGCTCTCACCTTCCCGCGGCTGCGGCCCTTCCCCGCCGCTCACCGCGGCCGCCGCGGAAGAGGCGGCGCGGACCCAGGGCAGGGCAGGCGGGATGCCCAGGGCAGGAGGGATGCCCAGAGAAGCGGGAATGCCCAGAGAAGCGGGAATGCCCAGGCACAGCCCTGCCCGAGCCCCCGTCCCGGTGCCGAAGCGCAGCGCTGTGCCCGCCGCCATCCCGGCGCCCCGCGCGGCCTCCCCGCGGCCCCGCCCCCGCTCCGCCCTCAGGGAGGAGCCGCCATTTTAGGGAGGGCTCAATGCCCTGAGGGAGGAGGGAATCCTTCCCCTTCGAGGGCGGAGTGTGCGGTCGCATCGTGAGGATGAGGGTTGTGTGGATGATCAAACCTGGACACGGCTCCAGCCGTGCCGCTAGAGCTGTTGCGAGGGCACAGAGCAGCCCCTTCTCTCCCTTCATGAGGGAAGATGCGGACCCTGCGGAGGGCTCCCCTCAGCCTCCTTCAATTTGTTTTTTGGGAGGGATTTATTCCCCGCCTTCCCCGCCCGTGAAATACAGTTCAGGATGGGAGATCTAGGCAGCGACTTAAGAGGAAAAGTTTGAAGTCAGTGTGGCTGTAAATTATAACAGAGTCACCAGTAGAATTTGTTGAGATAAGACACAGTCCTGCAAAAGTAGTGTATTTCCGAAAACTGGTGATCAAAACCTTCTGCGGAGGGTTTGATGACATTAATCTCCCTCGTGCTGTTCAAGCAGAAGAGTCTTTGGTTTTTTTTTTTTTTCACATTCACTTCTCACAGGATCCTTCCTCTCCCCTTTTTTTGCTGTGGAGCAAATTGAATCACTCTGGGCTCCACCTGAAACAGGCTAAAAACCTCCTATGAATGATTATAGGAAATAAGCTGCAAAAAGAACGCAAAATTTTAGCTCATATTTCATAGCGAAAGAGCCCCAGATTCAAAACAAATAGCAGCTTTCAAAGTCCTATAGTAAAGAAATGGACACTGCTCAGAACTTGGGTCTTAGAAGTCACTAAAAATAAAGTGAAATATCAACAAGCACGTTAAGAGTTTCCTCTGGAACGCAGCATGAGACCATTCACAGATGTTGCAGAGGGAAAGCTCCGAATGTTTTATCCACAAAATGAGTCTTGATAGGGAAACAAAACTGTCAGTAAAACAAATGGTCCCAGCAAACTCCCCAGATTTCCAAGTCTGACTGGAAAAGACAGGCACAATTGTATCCATTTTGTATTTATTTTCTGTACAATAAACCGGTATATTTTCCAGAAGGAAAGGAAATGTTAGAGAGGGAAAAGTATTCTAAGAAAAACATGCAAGCAGAAAAGACTGCAGTGATTTGTTTGTATCTAGAAAACCAAAACATTGCCAAACATCATGTGGAATTGGAGCAAGGAAAATTGCTTTTCCTTACTGGAAAATTGACTTCCTGCTCCATTTGCTTTTCCCTCCTGCTTTTGAACTGGACATTTTAGCAATAAACTATTAATTGAATTTTCCTCCCCTTTGCAGCTCAGCCAACCCAGAGTCCAACATCCTGTCTCGATGGCTGCATTTCACAGCAGACATTTATATCTAGTAATATTTTACAGGGTTTGGAAAGCAGGAAACCCCCTGCTGGTTTTAATGGGAAGAGATTCAAGGCTGAGCTCTTTCAGTGTGACACCATTCCCAGCACTGACCTGCAAATGTCAGCGTTAGAGCATCTGAGACCCCTGAAAAGGGCAAAGGGTGTCCCATGTGTGCCTCCTTTGCACACATTCACAGCCCAGCATGACATCAGGGTCTTCTATTCTCACAGATACATCCAATTTCCTTTTATTCCTAATGCACACACATTGGTGAACCTCTGCTCGTGACCATAGATCTTAATGAAAAGACAAAAGGCTGAACTCTGGGCTGCACCAACCACAAGGGGATGGTAAAGTTACTGGTCACAGTGGGGTCAAATGAATATTTAAGTTGATGATAGACCACATTAAATTATCCCCAAAATGTGGAGATTCCTACAGAGACAATGAGCTTAAACTCTTTGAAGTTGCCATGATTAGATGGTACAGGTGTTATGAGCTTGTGGTGTCATGCACTATTTTAACTTCTGTACTGACACAGTAAGATCACAGCTATCACTGACTTCACTGCTGCTCATAAGATTGGCTCCAATCTCATCTCAAAAGGCATGTTCAAAACCCAGAGCACAATCCTGACTTCACTACCAAGAAAAAAGGCAAGCAGTGGAGCAGGTTGTCCAGAGAACAATCTCAAGCCCTGAAGGGTTTCAAAACCCAAATGTCTAAAGTCCCAAGTAACCTGCTCTGATCTCACACCTGCCTTGCTTTAAGCAGGAGGACAGGTTGGAAATCTCCTGATCTCCTTTCAAACTTCAAATATGCCAAGATCCTATGCCAAGAAGGTAGCTGTTCCTATTGCATACCTGCCAACTCAATACCAAGCAGGGATTTCAGGAATCAATTCTCACAGCTGGAAATTTCAAGACACTTTTACAGCAAAAGTTAGTTCTGATTTGTAAAGGAATTTTTAAAAGAGAGCCTCTCCAGTCTTGGCTACAAGGCTTTTCTCAGTTCTTCCATTGCAGTTGATTTCAGAAATGCTTATGCCTTGGGATAAATCACTAAGGGGAGGAAGGTGAATAAAAGCAGTATGGAATTGCAAACTGTTTTCTAGAGGGCCTGAGTGTGTGGAGTGGAGGGCAAGATAAAGAGTTTTAAAATCCTGGAATTCTAAAAGTGTGAACCAGTTCCTAACACTCATGTTATGAAGGATAGGATGGAAGCAGGGTTTGGCTGCTAGTATCCTTATGTGTGAAGATGGTAATATCATGGAAAAGGTGACTTCCCAAAGGTGACTGTCCCATCCCAGAGCTGGACAGAAATAGCCCCATCTAAAATCCTTATTAATGACTGTGGCTGAGGGCATCGAGTGCCCCCTCTGCCAATTTGCAGAGATGACATCAATTTTGTAGGAGTTGTTGACTTGCTGGAGGGTAGGAAGGCTGCATGGATGGTGTGAGGCCAAGGGAATGATGTTCAACAAGCCCAAGTGCTGGATCCTGCACTTGGGTCTGAATGATTGTAGAACAAGGTTGTAGAACACCTTGTGACATAACTGCAGGCAGAGGTTCCGTGTTGTCTGTTGGTGTCAGTTGCTCCTGGCAGTTCTTCAGTTGTCCCTTGGGTCACCCACAGACCTGCAGAACCTCAAGGCAGGTTCTGCTCCACAGAGTGACCTGTAAAGGGTCAGACTTGTTGCTGCTGGGGCGGAAATTCCCTGACCGCGGTAAGGACATTCCCCCTTCCTTTGGCTTTTCTCCAGAGCACAGAGATCACCAAACAGCCGACTGCAGCCACATCTATTGAAATTTCTGACAAGACAGGCAGAGGCTCCAATGTTAGAACTCAAAAGGCTCTCCCATCCCTTCTCCAACCTCCCATCTCAGCTGCCTGAGGGCACTGACTTCTTCTCTCAGAGTTTTCATTCTGAATCAAAACAGTGCCATTGATCAAAAGGTCTACCGTAGGTTTTGGAGGAAGGTTGTTGTGCCACATTGTTCTCAGGGCCATAGAAAGAGTTGCCAACCTGGATGAGACAGGGACCTAACAAGGCAGGCACCTGCAGGGACAGCATTGCTGTTCAGGACAGACCCTTTAAGGTACATAATGCTCAGCTCCTGAAGAAAAGTTCATCCCTGGGGAAGGGCTGCAGAGAATTCACAGTGAGTGCTCTCCCAGCTTGGTGCCTGTCCTTCCTTCTGCTTGGATGATCTTCCCTTTGCCTTCCAATCCAGACCTCACCTCCCTTCCAAAATTAGAGCCAGAAACAAACAGATTCAGAAACATTAGGGATATTAACACTCACGTTACTAATGATTGGATGAGAGCAGGGTTTGGCTGATAGTATCCTTGTGAAGGAAGATGTTATCTTGGAAAAGGTGACTTCCCATTCCACCTCTTGGTATAGAGAAGCACCTCCTTGCCTATCTACCTGACCGACTTAGATCAAGTCAAGGGTGCAGGGACCCTCTTGGTCTGCTTTTCTTACACTTCCACACTGGCAAGTACAGCTCATTTCTGGGATCAGTGGGGTGTGTTTCACTCATTCAGTTTACAGCTCACCAGCACTGGTGAAATGCCACTTCAGTCTCCAGCTGTGAAAGAGACATTAATCTTTGAGGACAGAAATGCTGGTCCAGAACACTCAGGCCATTCCTAAAAACCTGCACTAAAGTAAATGCCCTCTGATGTGCCAGGTAGTGTCAATGTGTATCTCTGACCCTTTAGTCTGAAGTTACTACTCTAGGGAGTATGGAGATTACTGAGAGTTAACTTTTATTGGGCTTTTCACACTGAGCTGTTTGAGAGAACCTTTTGTCTACACTTTTTCTGCAGCCTGAGCGAAAGATTTGGCCGAGTTTGCTCAAAGCATGGATAA
>VYZS01057777.1:2739-25866 GCA_013400695.1 Neodrepanis coruscans | reverse complement strand
TATGACAGGCTAGTGGCTGGATAGAGAGCAGCTGAAAAAGACCTGGGCAAATAGAACAAGGCCCAGCAATGCATTCTTGCAGCAATGAAAGCAACTAATGACATGCTGTGCTTTGTTAGTAAGAGAACAAGAGGCACGTCTAAGGAAATTATTATTTTCCTGTATTTGACACCTATGAGATTGTATTTTGAGTACTGCACCAAATTTTGATCTTCCCAGCAAGACAGACACTGACATACTGAAGAGATCTTTATATCTTCATATAGAAGACATTTGCAAAATTACAGTAACATGAATGGAAAAGGATTGGCCTTATTTAAAATACTTCCAAGTTAATTATTTAGTTAGTTACCAATAAATATATTGCTTGAACAATACCCAAATTTTTTATCCCAAAGCTTCTACAAGTGATTAGTAGATTGATGTCAATATACAGGGCCACATCTGCCCACCTTCCATAAAATTTTTCAGAGAGAAGGGAAATCTCAGGATGTTACCACTATGTCTGCACTATTTCTAATGAAAATTCTCCTCTCCTACGACTTCTGTTAAAGAGGCTGCCTGAACATTTCTTCGAGATTCTAGCAGTGATTTTTTCCTAAGAAACTGTGCTATCATTGTCTGTTCTGTGTTTTCTGGAGAGCAGCCAGAAGACAGTAAGCCNAAGTATTATAAGCAGAAGAGTAATTTAAAATCAGGCTACAACAGTCTTATTTTACAATAAGCTGAATGTTACATAACCTTACCCTCCCATAGAAACACCTGCTGCCATGAATGGAGCTGAGGGGTGCAAGCTGTGCACATGATGAATAACGGCCTCTAAATCCTCTGTGTTAGCTGCACAGTAAGTCCTTGGTGTCTGTAAGGAGTCAAGAGGGAAAAAATGCCATCATAAGCTTTTGTATTATCCTTTAAGGGCAAAGCAAACTGAGCAGCGGATCCTTTATATAACAAGATAAATTTAGCATTTATCATGAAGCTTCACTAAATAGCCCAGAGCGCTTCATGAGAAGGTGGATGAAGGAGTTATTACTTGTTATCATTACAAAATAAAAGAGGTGGCAGATATCTTCAGCATCTGCAACCTTTAGGTCATTAGACAAAATCTAAACAGAGATTAGCAAGCTAAACTAGATAGAACTAGATCTGAACTAGATAGGCAATGATATTTTTAAAATACCCTGAAGAAATGGAAATACATCATAAATGCTGTGGTTTATAGGAAATGGAATTATAATGACAATTTTACCATCTTCACCCACATTCAAATGCAAAAAAAAAAATTAGATTTTAAGTTCTGTCAGCCAGCATTTGAAAAGTAACCAATATTTAGATTCTACATACAATACAACCAATCTGTGCCTTTTACCTAATTTAGTAAAATATCCTATTAGCTAAAGCAATGAAATACATATATTATCCCTTCTTTGTCTATCATTAGCAACTTGACACTAGGAATGACTTCCACTGGCACCACTTAGATTTGGGTAACCCCTTCCCTGTTATTGAAGGATAAGCACAGCTTGTGAGCCTTATCTGCACAGACATATGGAAGAGGCNCCAGACAGAGCAGATACCCACATCTCTACCCACACACTGCAGAACCCAAACAGAGTGAAGAAGTATAATGTCATTTCAGAGGTTGCTATGAAACATGGCATACTAGCTCTTGTTCCAATTTTTTATCCCTCTGTTACAAAGACAGCCTCCATAGTTTCCAAAGATTGTATTGGCTGCCTGTTTGGCTGTCAGTCTCTCTGTCAGTGCTTCCTGTTTTAATTCACCCCTCTCAGCTTTTGAATGTGGGCTAATTNCTGAGCAGCGGATCCTTTATATAACAAGATAAATTTAGCATTTATCATGAAGCTTCACTAAATAGCCCAGAGCGCTTCATGAGAAGGTGGATGAAGGAGTTATTACTTGTTATCATTACAAAATAAAAGAGGTGGCAGATATCTTCAGCATCTGCAACCTTTAGGTCATTAGACAAAATCTAAACAGAGATTAGCAAGCTAAACTAGATAGAACTAGATCTGAACTAGATAGGCAATGATATTTTTAAAATACCCTGAAGAAATGGAAATACATCATAAATGCTGTGGTTTATAGGAAATGGAATTATAATGACAATTTTACCATCTTCACCCACATTCAAATGCAAAAAAAAAAATTAGATTTTAAGTTCTGTCAGCCAGCATTTGAAAAGTAACCAATATTTAGATTCTACATACAATACAACCAATCTGTGCCTTTTACCTAATTTAGTAAAATATCCTATTAGCTAAAGCAATGAAATACATATATTATCCCTTCTTTGTCTATCATTAGCAACTTGACACTAGGAATGACTTCCACTGGCACCACTTAGATTTGGGTAACCCCTTCCCTGTTATTGAAGGATAAGCACAGCTTGTGAGCCTTATCTGCACAGACATATGGAAGAGGCCACAATCTGGGGGACTATCTGGAGAAGTATAAGGGAGACAAGTCCTCTTAGCTACAATAAAAGGGTTTTTTTCCTAACAGTGTCCAGATTTCATCTACAGCAAAAGAAAGCTTTAAACTTAAAAGTTGCTAGTAATACGTCAGTGATCTTAACTATAGGCATTGACTGACCTGCCAAAATTCAATGTAAACATTAAAACTAAGAAAAAAACTCATCATTATAAGTTAATGAAATTTACGTGTTGCCTGAAGTAACAATGTATTTCAAGGGTGTTTTTTTAAATTGCTTTCAGTTAAACAGCCAGGCTATTTGTGGTTCCTTTTAACAAGTTTAATTAGATTAAACTAATTACTTGAAATACATTTAACCAGAATACTGAAATGTTGAAGTCAGAGATTCAAAAAATGGAAAGAAAAGCTAAATATGGATAATTAAAACTGAAGACGTGTTTTATTTCTGTTTGTGTTGCACTGCCAGTTCTTATCCACATGAATCACTCTTCACTGTTTTACACCCTATTAATTAGAAACAGTGAGAATGTGTTTTATTTTAATTAAATTGTCAAGTTTACATGAAAAAATAAATTATTTTAAGTAACTAGGGTCTAATGCATTCTAAGTGAAAAGCGTTTTGGATTAAATGTTTCTAGACCTAGAGGGATATCTTGCATTTTAACTTCAGTTAATTCCTGACCATTTAAGATTTATGTCTCTACTCATACAATGGTATGAAGATATTTTAAAACACTATCTTAGCTCACATTAGCTGTGGTCAATCTAATATTTGATTATTCCATATCAATAATTCACAGCAACTTTCAATAAGCAATAAGAACAGCATTCCTTAAATAACTATTATTTGGTGTATGTTTGAATCTGTCTTGAAAGAAACTAGAAAAAGAACTGTTTACATAACTAATTTCTACTGTGGTGCTTAACTATGCTTCAAACTCATTAACTACGGATTATATATTAAAATGTAGAAACCCCTTTGCAGAAAATGTGATAATTTCAGCTGGTTTACTTCACTGCGAGATCTTATAAAGCTTAAGGATGTAAATCTGATTACAGTAAAATACACACAATTCATCTAAACAAGAGATCTTTTCTCTTAATTATTCAGAAATTCATCAATAAGGACTTTGTGTATCACAAAACTTCTTTGTAGATCCATCTCTAAAAGTATGCAGAAAACTACTCTTAACATAGCAATATTTGCATTGAAATGCTTTATCTGATTATGAAAAAACATTGAGCTTTTTACAGTTTGAAACCTAGGGATTAAAAAATGCAAAACAATACCATGTATTATGCACATTCATTCCAGCTGCAGAACTGTCAACAAATCGCATAAAAAGAAACAAAGCTTATTCAGCAATATTTCATCATGCCTTGTCCCTAGCTGCAGAAAAACATTTAGCTTCCAGACTTTTTCATCTGAGGACTGGCCAATTATTTCTAAGCAAACGTGATATGTCTGTCCCAAAGACAAAAAAAACAGGTCTTCTGTAGCTGAGCTTGTGCCAGAATTGCTGAGACAAATACAACATCACATTTAACTTTTAGGATATGGCTATCCATATAAATCTGGTTCATTAATTCAGTAGAACATAATATGGATCAATTTTACTGGCACAACTTTCTAACTATATCAAAATCTATTTTAAACTCACACTGGCAACTGAGAAAGTAATTCCAATTGCTTATATTTGGATTTGTATAGTAAAACATGCTGTAGTATTTTTGAAAGAAAATTATAAGGATTGTTGATTTTAATGTTACAGGTATTAATAATTGGAAGTATTTCATAAAATGAAATGCTTAGAAAAATTGTGTGTTGACCAGATTACCCATCAGAGTTTTAAAATACAAGATGAATATTGGCACATGATTGATCTATCAGATGGCTAGATTGCCTTCTCTGCATTTTCAACACATGCTGCGAGTTTCTCTCATCTAAATCCAACTGTACAAATAAACACGAATGATTCCATATATACCACTTAAAAGAGAGATGTTTATCTTCCTTACCAGAAGATCCTCACCAGCAATTCCCCGATTGTTAAAAACCACACATCTAAAAATTGAGACAGTAAATTCAATTATACACATTGTTCAATTCACTAAAAAGATAACTTACACCCACAAGAAAAAAAAATGCATAAAGAAGAACAACACAGTTCTATGATTAAGTTCAGGACATAAACATTTCCAGACCTACAGATCCTAGAGCCTGACCTGTGTGGAATACGCTTTGTACCAAAATTGAGTTCAGTGAGGTCAGTGGGACTCTATATGCCAGTCCCTTGATTTGCCAGTTGAGGCCAGATTTTAGGATGAGAACCCCAGGGTTTACCTGAAGATGCTAAAGACATGGCCTGCCTGCACTCTGCCATGACCTCTGCCAGTGCAGGGCTGCGACTAAAGCTGTGTTCTTAAAAAGAACATTGGAGATCCATGCGTAGACATCCTCCAAAGCTACATAATTGGATTAAATTGCAAGAAATGAGCCAAAGGAAAATGATAAAGACAGCTGCATCTAAGTTGCAGGGTTGGGGGGTTGGGTCTGGTTTTGTTTTTTTTCTGGTATAGTATAAGTTTCTGTTCTCTCTATGTTGGTAACTCTCTGAATCTTCTAGCAATACTACCATGATTTAAGGATCTACACTTTTTAAATAAATCTTTCTTGTCTATTACTCTGCCACCTCACTGTAATAATTTTGTTAAATGATATATACATATTAGAGATGAGTTAAAGGCATGAAAAAATACTTATTTTGGCATTTTTCTCAAAGTTGCAGTTTAAAAATAAAATTATAGCATTGTCTTGAAATCTGACCTAAAGATCTCCTTTTTAATAATATCCTTTCTTTTCTAACATGATCAAATGTAGATATTACTCTCAGGAATATTTTAAAAATTAATAGTAACAAGTTTTTGATTTCAGGGCTGCCTCTGATATTTTTTTTTACTGGTAAGTTTTAAAGTGATTTTAAAAGTACTTCTAACGGTTAATGTGCTTCTTTACTCTCATAATTTAGTAAAACAGTTATCCAAACCTCCAAACAGAGAAGAGATAGCCAGACATGTAGATAAAAGCTCATATATACGTATTTGCAGACCTTACTATAATCAGTACCATAAGCCAATCTGCAAAGACAAAATGTAATATTCCAAATACAGATTCTGGAACAATAACAACTTATTTTGATGTGCAGCAGCAATATGATTACATAAAGGACTCTACTCACTGACTAATTCACTTATTTTACTCAACTCTGACCAGAAGCCTTAAGAGCTTCTAAAACTAAATTACACAGTGACAATTAAGAGATGACAGACCGCCTCCTTAACCACCACCAGTAAGAGCAGGCTAGCTCTCCTTTAGGCACGCAGAAATTTGACGCTGCTGAATCAAGCAATTTTGGCATTCAGGAGCTGACATCCTCCAAGGCCTACTGCCAGCAACACATCCACATGAGTTTTCTTGGAGCTGAATACAAACCCCTTCTCTGGAAAGTGTAAAGGTTAATACAAATACTGATAGCATAATTTAAGAAGCAGCAGCAAAAGCCCTGTGCAGACTTAGTTTGCTTTCACTGCAATCTCTGGGGCACTTCTGTAGATGCTGAAACAGCCCTTCCAAATGTATTGCCTGTTACATAACTCCACTCTGATTATTATTACTAGTAACACTTTCTTACATAAATTAATGTATTTAGATCTTACTTGCCTTTAGAAGGCATCTTATACATATACATACTTATATTTGATCCTATTAGAAGAAGCAAAATACTAGCAATGAAATACAACAGCACCTATATCCCAGTGTTTCGCTTTGATGGATCATATGTAGGATGTAGGATTCTTTGCTTGTTCCTGTCAGGCCAGGCAATAACAGGACGGTGGGTCTTGTGCTGGCATCCGGATAATATAAGCTGTCATTATTATCAAACCAATCCAACGAAATCTGTCCTCCATCTGCTGTTTTAATGAGCTCACTGAAAGACACAGTTCAAGACAACACTGATTAGATTGGAAAATACATACACACTATTAAGAATGCTTGCAGTGTACAAATTACCAGGTATGAATTCTGCATTTTTCATTATATTTTAACACTCAAAGTGCCACCTGACTAGGCAGGTCTGCATGTTTACCATTCAGAAAGTCACACTACAACTGACTAGAGTTAAAATAGTCAACTTGTGGAGTAATTCCCATTCACAGTAAAGGAAGACCTGGCCTTTCATAAATTGCTGCTAATGTACTGGAAGCCTGTAACTAGTGTGATTTTTGGCACTGCCTTCTGTTTTATATAGGCTTGTGTATTGCAGATTTCGTTTGGATCATCCTGGAAACTTTTGATAGCACACTGGACAATGAGATAAACATTTATCACATTTTTTTCTCTTTATCCAAAGCAAGAGAGTGTATAATGGATGGCACTTTGTTATATTTTAAACATGTGGAACAAAGACACACACTACTTACTGTATCTTTCACCCTGTATCTTCACAAACTTTGCTAGAATGCACTCAGACCATATATCTTAATAATGTAACAAATATTAGACTATCTCAAGAAGCTAAGCATGCATTAAACAATTACAAAAAGGTTTCATTCTTCTTTTAGAAATATACAGCATCTTCTCTCTTCCTGGCAATGAAGACATTGTTTGAAAGAGCTGGTGTAGGAACTCCCAAAATGTAAGCCTACCTTGCAATTGATTTTTCATTTGAAAGTCTTAGTAGCAACTACTCCAGATTTTAACGGCAATCAGCCTTGTTGGACTCTAGCTCAGCTTTGCCCTTTTTCAGTAATGGGAAGTAGATGAAATGCTGGAGTGTACTGCCAACACAATCTCAAATGGTGGAAAATAAGCATTGCCCCATGGAACTATGTTTCTTCCCCCACAAACCTTGAAACAGAAGTATACAACAAGGGCTACAAAAAGTGGACATGGCCATACCACTGAAATGTTTCCTAGTTACTAAAACTACGGAAAGCTGCTAAATGCTAAATCTATTCTACCATGCAAGCAGAGCTGAAACAACTTGTGTTGTATCCAGGTTCCGGCGCATAAAAGTACTTCTTCTTAGGTCTTGTGCCAAATGCCTCTTTTGCCAGGCTAAGTCTCATTTCTGTGTGAGAGAGATCAGCTGAGGGCAAACAATAAATATAAGTGTTTTTTTCCCTCTTAGAATTTAGACATCAAAGAACACAACATAAACCCCAAAGGTAAAAGTTATACTGAAAATCCAAGTTCTGTATATTCAAAACAAAGCTGAATGTGCCCATGCTATGGTTAAGTCAGAACATGTTGGTTAAATGGACATATACAGTGACTGCATGACCTTTGCAAAATTATGGCATTCAAACACCAGATAATCATGCTGCCATCCAGAGGAACCCCAACAGGCTGCAGAAGTGAGTTGACAGGAACTTCACGAAGTGCGAAGGGGAAGAGCAAAGTCCTGCACCTGGGAAGGAACCAACCCATGTACCAGTACAGGGTGGGGACTGTCCATCTGAAAATCAGCTTGGCAGAAAAGGACTTGGGGGTCCCTGGTGGACACCAGGTTGAACATGAGCCAACAATGCATTCTTGCAGGAAAGGCAGCCAACAGCCTGGAGGCCATGGAGACTTAGGAGGAGTGTTGCCAACAGGTCGAGGGAGGGGATCCTGCCCTTCTATGGGGCACAGGTGAGGGCATACCTGGAGTACTGTGTCTGGCTCCGGGCTCCCCAGTACAAGGAAGAAATGGACATACTGGAAAGAGTCCAGCAAAGGGCCACAAAGACAATGAAGGAACTGGAGCCTATTTTCCATGAGAAAAGGCTGGGAGTGCTGGGACTGCTCATCTTGGAGAAGAAAAGGCTCCAGAGGAACTTAGAAATGCATTGACATACCTGAAGGGAAGGTGCAAAGAGGATGGAGCCAGGCTCCTTCCTGTGGTGCCTACTGACAGAACAAGAGGTAATGGGTACAATCTGAAACAGAGGAGGTTCCCTCTGAGTGTCAGGAAACACATTTTCAATGTGAGGGTGACTGAGCACTAGCNTCTATGGGGCACAGGTGAGGGCATACCTGGAGTACTGTGTCTGGCTCCGGGCTCCCCAGTACAAGGAAGAAATGGACATACTGGAAAGAGTCCAGCAAAGGGCCACAAAGACAATGAAGGAACTGGAGCCTATTTTCCATGAGAAAAGGCTGGGAGTGCTGGGACTGCTCATCCTGGAGAAGAAAAGGCTCCAGAGGAACTTAGAAATGCATTGACATACCTGAAGGGAAGGTGCAAAGAGGATGGAGCCAGGCTCCTTCCTGTGGTGCCTACTGACAGAACAAGAGGTAATGGGTACAATCTGAAACAGAGGAGGTTCCCTCTGAGTGTCAGGAAACACATTTTCAATGTGAGGGTGACTGAGCACTAGCACAGGTTGCCCAGGGATGTTGTGCAGTCACTATCTTCAGGAAAATCCAAAAGCCATTTGGACATAATCTGGGGCAACTGACTCTGGGTGACCCTGCTTAAGCAGGTGGGTCAGAAAAAGTGACCTCCAGAGGTCTTTTCTGACCTCAACCACTGTATAATCCTGTCAACATACAACCACATCAGTTCCTCTATTGTCACCAATATTTCAGTGCCCCCAAATTATTTGAACTTAAATAGGGCCACCTGGGAACACTGACCTTTTAAACCTACTGCATATTGAATCCATGATGAAGATGATTCCAAGCCTATGATGGAATTGTAAAGGTGGGCAGAAAGCAAAAAAACACTAGCACAAACTTGAGCAATGACAGTAGCTGTGACATGGTCAGAGTAAGGTTACAGCTGGCTACCAAATCAATCAGTCTGAAAAAAAAAAGGCACTTACTTCCTGTACTGTACTTGGGGTCTAGATGTGATAAAGGGGCGCAGGAGTGTCTGTACCCGGCCTTCCCAGCACCAAATCGTGGGATAGTAAGTTTCTGTCACAACAGGGCAATATTCCTCGAGAAAGCGGCAGAAACGATCATTGCTGGCCACCAGCTGGGGTTTCTAGGAAGAGAGACTACAGTCAGGCATAGGCATTCATATAAAACCAACTAAAAAACAAAGAAAGAAAGAAATGAAAAATTGTTTAAATCCTCTCCGAGTGAACTGATTTATTTCATGAAATCATTTGCAACGCTTTTTTTCTTTCATGGTAAAGAGATAAGTAAATGAAAACCAAATGAAATGCCAAAATGCCCAACTGAAAAGTGAAACCCACTATACATAACAGATTCCTTACCTATTTCTAGTAACATACTGATCTAACTCTACTTTTACCAGCACTTTATCTTCACTAGCATATCAAAACCACACCGTCTCTCAGTAGGTGAGAACGATTTTACCGAGTCCATTTTCTTGGTTCACACAGAAATGATGCTTAATCTGTGGGTGCACTTTGACTGTGCACCTGCAGTGCCTGTTTTAACCTGGTAGGACACTCCTCCTCCCAGCTCATACTACAGTACACAACTGCATCAGTTTCTTATCTCTAATAATGCTCTGCAGGCAGACTATTTTACTTCCCAGCTTCCATTTGTATACCAACCAACACGGGAAAAATCCCTGTATACCAAACATCCCATGTTTTAGCAACTGTATTTCTTAAAATTCTCTTTTACGGTGACTCTCCAACATGCAAGCATTAATATGGAAAAAACATGCTTTGAGGAAAACCATTACACATGAACATCAGTAGTGGCACATGTTCCCTTCTTTTTTCTCCTCTGACCAAAATCAAGTACCCTCTTCTCGATGAAGAGGAAGGCTATGTTCCCAGGGGTTCTCTGAAGGACTGTGGCAACACTCAGGTCCTCAACAGTCAAAAACCTTTTGATATGCGTATTTTCAGCTGATTAAGCGTTCAACGAGGCGCTCTCACCACGGGGCCACTTTAGATCTGATCAGGCGTACCGTATCCAAGTAATTTGCGAATGCCTAATTTATCTGTGAAACCACTACTGATGAGGAGACGAGTGCCCTAGCTCCCAAAACGCTGCCCTAGTGGCTGCAGAGGTACTTGGGATGGTACCAGCGGCACAGGGGCAGAAAAACTACTTTATCACCTGCCGTGTAGTAAAGCAAATAGGTCGGGTTTATGTTGTGGAGAGAGGGTTCCCGATCTCTATTTCTAAACCATGGCATCCAGCCAATCTCGCTCCCTGGTACAGCTGCATTTTGGGGACGCATGAGGCCGGAGCCCCTTACCCTCCCAGATGGGGCACGACCAGAGGAGCCCTCCCTCACTTCAGCCCGGTTGTCCCGGGGGTCACCGGCGGCCCCCCCGGAGGAAGCAGGTGCGGCAGGCGGGAGGGGCTGCGCTACCCGGGGCCGTGCGGGGTTTCGGCCGGCCGGGGTAACTCGGACTGGCACCTCTAAAGGACGGACCGAGGGTGTGAGGATGAGGTGGCCGCAGAGCCCTGCCTGCCCTCAGCCATTCCCGATGCCGATCCCCTCGCCTGAAGGGCGCCGGCGCCTCCCCTACGGGTGGTGGGTCGCGGTGACCTTCGCGGGACGGTCCCCCCTCGGCGGGACACCTGCGGAGCCCGCCTGCCCCGCCGCCCTCCCGCTCACCTTGGCGATGCTGTTGAGGTAGTAGCAGGCGTAGGCGACGCCGAAGCCCAGCACCAGGGACAAGCCCACGCCGGAGCCGAAGAGCCCCACGCGGACCTGGCTCTCCAGGTAGAGGGAGAGCTCTCTGGTCAGCACCTGCCAGTCCATCGCATACGGGGGGCGGCGGGGCAGGGCAGAGCAGGGCAGCACACCCCGGCTGCCGCGGCCGAGCTCACCCCGGCACCGAGGGAGGAGAAGGAGGAAGAGAAGGAGGAGCCGCCGCCCGCCTCCCGCTGCCGCTGCCCGCGGACCGCTCCGCGCCACAGCGCCGCCGGCGGCATCTCCGCGCCGCCCCCGCCCCGGACGATGGGGCCTGGGGACGTCTTGGACGGGCCGGGATCGGGATGGGTCGCAGCCTTGCTCGCAGGGGAGGCAGTCCTAGGCGGCTTGGGGTGCCTCAGCGGCCGACGCCAACACCGGCTCTTCCGCGGCACGGCCGCCCCCACGGCAGGTGCCATCCCCGGCCTTGCCATCCCCGGCACTTTCTCTAAAGGGACCCGTCCAAAACCGTGAGGAGCTGCTGGTGCAGGCGGTGTGGAAACCCAGTCACTCCCGGGAAGGCAGAGCGTCCCCTTCCCAAACGCTGTGACTTGCACAGGACAGGAGACCTGCACCGTACCGGAGGAAGAGGGGACATGGGGGCTTCCAAATGCAGCACAAGTTAGTCAGCAATATCTCTAAGTGTTTTACGTGAGACTGAAGTGTGCAACTGCTTTTAGACTTATCACTGCTCTTACAAGGCATTAGTGAGGACTAGAGAACTGTAGAGGTATCTCTAACTCCCAAGGGAATTTCTGCCTGCTGCCTTTTCGGGTGTATGGATTGTTGCTTGGAGGTCCTCATGTGTTTACTAACTCAGATGCCTCCTCCTTCAGCTTCAGAAAAAGACGCACAGTATCTGCGTCTTTTGCTTGGCAGGGTCCTAGGAGCACAGCTGATAACACAACGATCCTGGAGCCAAGCATCTGCTATTTGAGATGCAAGCATGCACCACAGGACACAGAAGTACTTTCTCTCTCCTTATTTTATGGCTCAGCTCTGTAAACTGCTGAGAAAAGATAGACCTTACTTGGTGAGATGCTTCACTTCTTCCCTTATCTGTGTTTTCTTGCTATATCCAAATTATAAAATCTGAGGGAAAAAAAAAGAAGAGATATGGCCTTTTCCAATTTCAATTTCTTCTCCTTAGTCATAGAGATTCTACTCTGCCATAAAGCACCTCAGTCCTACATTTTCTTGTTCACCATGATCAAGCTCTTGCACCACAGCTTAACATAGAGAAATATTGAAAGGGATTTCAGCTTTTCATAATGTAGAGAAAAGCACTATCATTTTCATGCTGTGTGACAAAACACTCTGCTTTGTCCAGCACTGGGGGATTCCAATCCTGCTTTGACAACTATCATGAAACCCCTATCTATGTAATATCTAAAGACTTTGCAATCAAATGATTGTTTCTGATTGCTTTGCTAATTTGGATGTGGGATTTGGAAATGCCAAGCATGTTTTACTGTTCAGTCTGACAAGTAGAAATCTTCTACTTACCACCTTCTTAAGTAAAACAGTTTGTAGTTTTAAGGATTTTTCATTAAAGAATCAGCATGATCTGAAGTATGCAAAGTAACTAATCGGTATGTTAAAGAAATGTAAACTAATAAGAGCGTATTGCAGAGATCTGAAGAGATTTAAAAATATCTATCCAGTCAGCTGTCCAGAGTTTCTGGAGATGTGGGAGCAGAGCTATTGCAGCCATTGAAAAGAGTATGGGAATTAGTAAGCAGAGGCAGGAATGATCCGGATTGTGTTTCTTTTCCCCACAGCTGTTACAGAAACTGGAAACTGTGGGTAGAAAACTTACTGTCATCAACACTGTGCTTCCTCTGCTGATGGAGAACAGCCATACCCAGGTCTTGGTCCTAACTTGCTGGGAATGTATGTTGTACACCCCAGATAAAAGGATTTATTATGAAAGAACACTCCAGTGTGAGCAGCTGAAGTAGATAGCTTAGATCTGAAAACATGTAGGCTTCATCAACAATGTGAAATTACGAATCTCTGGAGACAATAATTTGCCTGAACTGAGGGGTAGACTTTAGGATGCAGAGGAACCTGCAACATCCGAAGGAGGAAACTGATTGTTGCTTGCAGCAGATTCTCCTCCTGCGTTTGAGTCCTGTCCCCATTAAAAGGAAGAATCCTTGAGTTACCCGAAAACTAAAGAAAAGAAAAATCCCAAATTTCTGAGAAAAAAGAGTACACAGCCTGTGGCCTTTGGTCTAGAAGGCTTATAAATGCATATACACACATTTGACTGAAAACTGGAAGGCTGTTGATGTTAGAGAAAACCTTTGAGGCACACAAAACCAGTAGTTTGATGACTCAATCAACAATCAAGAGAGACTGCATGCATGAGAGAAAGATCTATGCACAAAGGTTGATTGATGAGGTTTATTTTTGTCTTTGACTCCTATCTACCTTGTGTTGGTTACTCATGGGAATATTAACAGGGTCAGGTGTATGTGACACACCACAGGCAAACTGAAACAAATTACATGTACTGAGAAGGTCTGAGTTGGGTTTTTTGATGTGTGTTTTTTGTTTTGTTGTTGTTTTGTTTTTTGTTTGGAAGGGTTTTTTTGTTTTGTTGTTTGTTTTTTTTTACTGTGTAAACATGTTGCTACACTGACAATAGCAATAATGGTAATAACTTCCTTCTGTTACAAGCAATCCCCATCAGATTCTCCAGTTCCAATGTTGGGTTTTTTTAAGTCTTAAAAAGGTTGTCCTTAGGCCTACAACAAATTTTGCAGAGCTGGTAAATGAGCTGTATTCTGCTCATATTACAACCACTTCCAAGTGATTGAGTCATTGCAAATTGTGTGTATGTGAAAAAAACAAGGTGGTTACTATGGTATTTTGAACTCTTACTATGTTTTTGCAGAGGAAGATAGTCCTGCATTCCCAGAGAGACTTGCTATTTGCACTGTGCTCTCTGCTCTCTAAGTGCTTCATAAAACGATTGCCTCAACTAATGGATTATAGATTAAGCAGAAACGAAAGGGCACAGAATTGGTCTTTCATATTGTCTTCCAATTTATTTTGCAATAGATAATAATTGACAGAAGCAATTGAAACATCACAGTTTGATTTGCTTCTTTAACTAGGACACTGCACGATGTTGTCTTTATTTTTTTTTTTTTTTTTTTTNNNNTTTTTTTTTTTTTTTTTTTTTTTTTAGGGGAGGTGTTCTGTGATCATTTGGGGTTTGGGGCGGAGTCATTATGTTCTTACTGACATTCCAATGGACAATTGCAAGCTGATCCCACTGCAGTTCTCTGTAGCCCCACCCCTGGAATGAATTTCAATAGGCAGTACCTCTGAGAAGAAGCAAAGTGACTTTTAACCTCAGGGTTTTAAATTCAAGGTTCTGTTTGATTATATTATTTTAACATTTGTTTAACTTCAGCATCCATCTAACAAAATGGGAAAAATATCTTTGTGTTAGCATGACCTATCTTGGGAATACTTAAAAAGCTCTGAGTCCATGCATAAAACATCTGAAAAGTTTTCCATTAAAGCAGGGAAGAAGGCACTCAATGTTGCTGATATTTATTATCAGCAGGGGAGAGAATCGGAGAAAAAAAGCGCATTTGAAAAATTCAATTCAGCATTTCTCAAGCCTTCCTCATGCATATTATAGATTTTTCTTTCGTTAAAGTATGAATGAAGTAGGGAATTAATGCAGTCAATGAAAGTGTTCAATGTTGGAGGCTCTTCAAATTTCAGAGGAAAAAAGCCAGACTGTGTTTGTACTCCTGGTGCTCATGAAAATAAATCAATAATTGTGGCATTAGGAATAGCTTCTTCTCTTTTTCCCCCTCTTGAGCTTTGCTACTCTTGCTAATATCTCCATATTCCCTTGCATCCATATAATTTTCTTCTTCTCTCCACTCCCTCATGAAGTATTTCTTAGCTGTTTTCAGTGGTAAGATTGGAATGAGCATGGAATTCGAAAGGAATTTTTTGGGTCGTGTGTGGTGGATGAGAAACTCAAGGGCCTGGTGATCACTTGTAACGCAGAAGGCCCACAGCCTCCAAAGGAGTATGTCCAGCAGGGAAGGGTGATTCTCTCTGTCTGCTTTGTCCTTGTGGACCTGTTGGAGTGGGTCCAGGAAAAGGACCCACAGGGCTGGAGCACAACTCCTATGAAGTCAGGCTGAGAGAGCTGGATTTGTTCATTCTGGAGAACAGAAGGACATGGGGAGACCTTACAGCAGTCTTTCAGTACTTAAAGGGGGGCTACAAGAGAACTAGGGAGGGACTTTTTGCAAAGGCTTGTAGTGGTAGGAAAAAGGGGGGTTGGATTTAACCTGGAAGAGGGTCAATTCAGAGATTTCAGAGAAGTTATGGATGTAATGTCCAAGGCCAGGTTGGATGGGGCTTTGAGCAACATGGTCTAGTGGAGGGAGGAGGGTTGAAACTAGATGATCTTTAAGGTGCCTTCCAACCTAGGCCATTCTATGATTCTGTGATAATTTGATTTAACTTCTTTCCTTAACTACGTTTCCTTCAATTAAAATGTGAGCATTTCAATTCAGCAGGTGTAGCAGGTCTTGTTTCGCTTTCTGTTTAGGTGGCTGAAGATATCTTCAACAGCTGCTGCAACAGGAAGACTGCTCAGTATTTGTCTCCCTTGGGATGAATCTTGCAGGATCTAATCTACATGAAACCAGTTCCCTGCCTTTGAACACAGATGGTAAACTGCTAAATACAAAATCATGGTTGGTAGAGCATCAGACCATTTGTCTCATCATAATAAAAATAATAAAATATCGAATATTAAATATTATTTAATACTTAACAGTGATGAATTTTTATTTTGTGTCATCTAAATGTTCACAGAAGAGTTAAATGGAAGGTTAAAGTTCTTTGATAGATACCTGAGTGTAATTCTCAGAAATGTGAATTAATTTAAAATTGATTGTTTTGTTCAGAAATCAAAGATCCGGGGCATGTTGAAAAGTGAGAATATGAGACAGTGCAGTATAAAATAATTTAAAAGCGGGCAAATATATTGAGGACATTTCTGTTACGAATTTTTTTTTCATTAAAAATGCTAACAGAATCTGCTATGTGACTTAGAGAATTTTTGTAAGAGTACAGTAGAGCTGGATGTTGAATCTAGGTTAAATTCCTTCCTGTCTCCAAGGAATATTTATTTTAGTTTAAAGTAAAACATTCTCAGTTTTATTTACTTACTTTCATTCCTTCATAATCACTTCAAAGAGGATAAAAACTTGCATCTTGTTTTTCAAACACAAAACCAAAGCATTTTAGAATGCTTTATAATAATGTTGACCTCCCAACCAAATAACTTCCACATACATTTGGTAAACTCTTGTTCCACCTATGTCAACAGGATAGCTCCAGCTGAATTCAACAGTCAGAAATACATCCAGTGAATCTTTTTCTTTCAGACAATTCCACAGATTTTTCTTAAAATGTTAAGACTGAAAATTATTTTTAAGCATTAGACACAAATTTAAATGAAATACTGGCCTTGTTCAGCAACAGATTTTTTTTTTTTAATTTCTAGTCATGTTTTTAATAAACACAGATTTCAACAAGTCTATCAGAGTGTACTGGAAATTTTACTTCTCAGAATTTATGATTACATAATGTTGTCTCTGGGACTATAATGACAAAACATAGAATATTTAGATTCTGTTTGAGCTACTCAACGTTTGTTACTCTTTTGTCAGATTATTCAAATTAAACATAGATATTATTCAGTGTTTAAGTCCCCTTTCAGGCATTACTTAGTGCATATTGAGTGCTTTTGTAATACCAGACAGACCTGTACTTGACTGTAGGCACATGATTAGCCCCATTGAATACAACAAAAATTATCATGCACATGAATTAGGAACATTCTTAAAATATCTTAATGAGTCATGGAGAGAGTTTATTTTCCTATCAGTCTAAAAATATGACCTAGCTGGTTCTGATTACATCTGTGAATTTCAAGTAAGTACTTTCTTTACAATCTTTGCAATCAGGAAATTTAATACTAGGAAGAAATTAATCCCTCCTTCCGATGCATCAATTAATTTAAAAATCATCTATGAATAAAACACCAACATGTGGTTAAACCTTTGAAAAAAACTGTATAAGTACACATTTTTTAATCCTCTGAGATATGCTGAAGTAGGAAATTTTTTACAGATGTGCTAAGATGAGTATATGGTATTGTAGTGTGTATGCCCTAGATTGCTACAGAATATTTACTTATTTTATTTTGTCCTTGAATATTTAAAACCAAGCTTAACCCCACAGATATGTTGTTTTCACTCAAAATAGTTCAGCATAGTAAAACTTGGAGCCTTAACCAAGGAAGAAGATTCCAGGATACTCCTGTTACAGAAAAGTAATCTTCTTTATTTTAAACCACTTTTTTCAGCATGTGAAAGTTTTTATCTGGATGCAGAAAACAAGTCTTTTTTTATCAGATCTCTGCAGGATTAGTTTTGTTTCACAGCAGGAAAACCAAGTGACATATGTATGATCTGTTCTTTGCTCAGCTGTTTTTCCTTCCTAGAAAAGAAGCAGCAGACGGAACAGAACAGCGTTATGGACGTTGTGGGTTAATAGGTGTGTCCTAGTTAACAGTTGTATAGAGGTTGCCAGTAGCATAGTGAACACCAAACCCAGTGAAGCAATTTGCTGTGTTGCACGACAACTTGCTTATTATCTGGCATTAAAAATATCTCTATCTTCAGAAACTAGGAAAAAAAAATCAGTACAAGTTATTCATTACATTTCTGAAAACGGAAGAAGAAAATTGGATTTTGTTATGGGTGATGAATCTGGTAAGTAAAGCAAAGGAACTACAGTGGAACAAGTTAAAGAGGATGGGGGAGTTTTAGCGTTAATGAGAGACGGTTCATGGCCACACGATGGCAGCAGAGGCTGAGGAATCAGGGTTGTTTTTGACATTAAACTACAGCGAAACAGTATATGCCCCGAAGTTCTTAACTGGCACTTCAGGTTCCCGAAAGTATACATTATGTACATTTCCATTTTAAAAGATGTGGCATGTTCATCAGAGCAGACGTTTCGGTGTAGAGGGATTACATATTTTCATTAAAAACAAACATAAAATTACACTTGGAGCAAATTTTTCCCCCTGTAAAACAGTATTTTTCATGTCATTTGCCAATATTTTCATCTTACTTTCTCAGTCAGTTATTTCCACCCAGAAAAGTAGGCATATTTCAGTAAAAACAAGGCAGTTTTCTTACTTTTTTCTAATTTCCTGATACATTTGTCCACAGGAAAAAACTGCATTACAAGACCCTTTTTTTTGGAAAATCAGACAATTAAAGTCTAGAATGTCTTCATTTTTCAAGAGGAGGACTAAAAAAACTTGCTTGTTATAATATGGAATCTTGAGCTGAGGAGGTAGAATTTTTGTACTCAGATCAATGTAAATTAATAAGCTCCTTGTATTTTAAAAAGAAAACTACAATCTTTTCATTATATGGAAACTAGATGATCTTTCTCAATTCCTAGGGAGCTATTTATGTATATCTTTCATATGACAAATTCTAAGAATTCAGGATTTGTGCAAGACGGTAAACAAAACTTCAAAACTCCAAAAGTTAAAAATTACTTTTCCAAGAAGTTGAGATTTTTTTTCTTCTGAAATGTATGAAGGCAGGCCTTTCACATGGAATTCTCTCCTGCAATAGGCATAGTCCCCTTTCTGCATTGTGTGTTCCAGATCCTACAGTGCAAGTTCAGCTTTAATCAAACAAAACAGTCCAGAAAAACTTCTATCAAGGTCTCTCTTCAATCCATGCAAATACCTACATTAGGATTTCCTGCTGGAGCGTGACGTTTTACAGAACTGAAAGATAACCAGGCAGAATTTAGGCAAGCAGCTTTCTTGAATAACTGAGATGGACAGAAGCATAGGCTGGGTGTCCTCCAAGGTCCTATTTCCTGTGTCTCTATGAGGGTTGGCTACCCCCTAGGACAACAGCAGCTACTCTTACAGAAAGCCAATATGCTGTGCAACAATAACAAGGAGTTCACAGGGTTGTCATTAAAGTATGCACAGTGCTGAATTCTGCATAAACCAAGGTCTTCTCACTGGATTGCTCTAATACAGCTGGAAGTAGTGGGGAAGACCATAATCATCAGCTGAAGGATGGCATGACTCAGCAATATAAATAATTTTGGGTAGCCTGAAGGGAACTCATTCAGTAGTTCATTTTGTGCATCCAGATTCCTGCACTGAATGCATATGAATGAGTCTTTGCAATTCCAGGCAAGTATGCCTAAAGCACTGAGGATTCCTTTCCTCCAGCCTGTGATTCAGCTGTTCTGTCACGACTACCTGAGCTGTTCAAAGTGATCCCTGTCTTACAGGGCAGGAAGCAGTGGTTAAGTGCAGTAGCACTCTTCAGGTAAATAAGGCCTTTGGCAGATTAGCTTTGGTTGCTTCTGCTGCAGCAGTTTAAGGCATTACTGCTCTGCCAGCCTGCCCTGGTGGCCTCCTCCCATAGCAGGAATGGTGGGAAAAACCGACACAGGCCATTTTGTGCAATGAGGAGCAAATGCAAATGAAATGCTGAAAAATGAATATGAGTTCTTTACTAAAGATGTTACTGTGACTAGTTTCCCAGTTTATAAAGAAAATGCTGATACATATCTGAAAATGCTGTGTCTGTTGCTTTTCTTGTCACGACATGTTGATTGGATCCAACTTCCTATGGAAACTTCATCTTGTTTATACCTTTGCTTGTTTTATGTATTTCTAACTTCAGCTTCTCTTCAAAACTTAAAGCTCTCTTCTTCCTTTTGCTATCACATCCTGATTCTTCTATCTCCATCCTCCTGTGAATCTCAAATAGCCTTCATGTGCTTACTTAGAACTAGATACCCTTGCCCATTATTTGAGTACAAATACTGATATATATTCTTGTGGTTGATAACAGAAAAATATCAGAAAGGACCACTAAACATCCAACATAAATTGACAAATAAATCTTTCCCCCAAACCATATCCTTTTCAATTCTCTGTTGTCACTTTTTAAATCTCCATCTGTAACTGGTCTTTACTCATTATTTTGAGGGTTAATTCAAAGGAAAGGTTCAAGAGCTGAATACCTTTTTTCCTTACTGGTTGGTTAAACACCAAGCAGATGCACAGAATATATAATATAATGTGTGATTCAAAGAGAGAACGCCATAAAATATTTGGGATTCTGGAAATCCTAATCATGTAGCCAATTAGAACTTTCCTACTTCTGCAACTTTGTGGCCATATAGGACAGGAGACCTATAGAAGTGACAGGAGATTGGAGTGCAGAAATCTGTCATGTAGTCACTGGCAAGTGAACAGATCAGATCCATCTATCCAGTTTTTGTTTTCTACCACACAAATGAAATGGTAGAAGCTCTGTATTTTAAGCAATGGAGAACTCCCTGTTAGCTATTAGGAGATCATTCACATTCAGTCCAGCAGATGCTGGGTTCCAGTTATTACTTATACTCATGTGTCTAAGACATCTCTGAAATAATCCAGGCATCTTTGGAGATTCTGGTTTTTGCTAGAAAAAGCAGGTGAGTAAGAGGAGATGCAGGGCTTGTTGTAAATAGACAGAGCACAAGTCATGAGTAGAAGAACTATCAGGAGAGAAGAAGCTCCAGGATAATATCTACCCATGTGCATTGCTGCTGAAACATAGCAGCAGCAGCAGACTCTCTTGAGGTCTGTAATTTAGGAGATATCCTTCTTGGAAAAGTAAATGTAAGGGATGAACTCTTCTGATTCTCTCCAGGAGAATTAATTCTGATCTCAGACTTTAATGCGTTTTTCTAGCATACATTTCCTGATTTCAAAAAGCCTTTTTTTAATTCAACCATATCAAAGAGTATCAGAAAAACATTCTCTTAAATACGCATGAACCAGAGTATGACAAAGTAGAATGAGGCAGAAGGGAAAAATTATGCCCACAAGAGCCTAAATAGATCCTTTGATAAACCAAGAACTGCAGAGTTTCTGGAACAGTCTGCCAAGCACCAATGTAATAAGCTAGGACAAGCTGTGGGCACCTTCCGTATGAGGAGAAGCATCTGCTATAAAAGCCACACTGCCTGGCAATTGCATGCTCTTCTAGGGTGATATCTGTTAGAGTTCTGAGGTTTTCACTGCAGAAGCAGAGATCAGACACTGCTTGGGATCACCCATTGCCAGGACACAGTTTGATGTTTAAGGCAACATTCTTTAGTCTTGGCATGGGTTAGGAAGGAATGAATTATGTCAGGAATGTGGTGGTAGTCTGGTGGTTACATGTCCATATTCTTCTCTTCTATACAAATGGTAAAAAACGATACAAAAGAAGTTCAGGAAATGATCTCGTAGACTTTTCTAGCCATATGAATAACCACAAAAGTGGAAGAAAGCACAGAAATGGTAAAAATAACCAGGACAGGAGGGTAGCTGGGCTGGTTTTTATCAGCCACATCCCTGTTGACTGAAAAATTACTTTCTTTAGTCTAGTTCATACTTGTCTGTCCCTTAAGATGGATGCTTTTAAAAAGGCAGCACAGAACATGATTAAAGAGAGACAAAAACAGTTGGAGCACCCTTTTTAAAAGAAGAATAATCAGATTTGATGAAAGATTAGTGAGGATATGTGGAGTTAAAGGAAATTCTTGGTTGTCATGAGAGTGCTAATGAAGATGGTAGTTCATGAGGAAAGGGCATTGCATGTATGTGCTCAAAGTTTCAGCAGGTACATCCTTCTGGAGGGATGTACCTGGATGGGAAGGGCGGGTGGAGGTGCCAATTCCCCCCCTTTGGCTATTCTGAGCACCCGAGTGCTCCTGAGCTACAGAAGTGCAGCCTCACCAGACTCACCTCAGTAGCACACAAGACTCATTTCCATAGTTTGAAAAGAAAATGGGATTTCCGTCACAGAAAGTAACTGAAACATAAGGAAAACACTACAGAGACTTAGAACCAGACAATCGCAGAATCATGGAATGGTATAGGTTGGAAGAGACCTTAAAGATCATCTCATTCCAACCTGCCTTCCATGAGACCAGGTTGCTGAAATCCATATGCAGCCTGGCCTTGAACACTCCCAGGGTTGGAGCATCCGCAGCCTCTCCGGGCAACCCGTTCCAGTGCCTCGCCGCCTTCACAGAAAAGAATTTCTCCCTCATATCTAATCTAAACCTGCTCTCTCAGTTTAAAGTCTGCCGTGGGCAGGGGCATCTTCCACTGGACCAGGTTGTTCGGAGTCCCACTCATTTACCTGAGCCACACCGCTCCCGGTTTAGTTGATACAATTTAATTCATAATCCTCCTGCCACCGAAGGAGATGGGAGCCGAGGGATTTCTGGATGGAGCCGGAGGAGGGCGGTTCGGGAAGCCAGGCCGTTGCCACCACCGTCACACCTCCTCGGCTCCGGCGGGGCGGCGCCGCAGCCCCCGGCACGACCCTGCGATTCCAGAGAGAATAGCCGGACTGGCGACCTGGAAAAGCCGTGGGCAGCCCTGACGGCAGGCATACACCAGTGCCCTGCTCCTCCGCTTCACGGGGCACATCCATCCCAGGCTTGGGGCACATCCCGGGCTCGGGCGCGCATCCATCCCAGGACCGGGGCGCATCCATCCCAGGACCTGGGCACGTCCACCCCGGGCTCGAGGCACCTCCAACCCGGGCTTGAGGCACCTCCACCCCGGGCTCGAGGCACATCCATCCCGTGCTCGGGGCACATCCACCCCGGGTTCGGGGCACAGCCATCCCACGATCGGGGCACATCTCGGGCTCGGGGCACATCCCGGACTCGAGGCTCATCCATCCCGGGATCCGGGCATCTCCACCCTGGGATTGGGGCATTTCTCGCCGCGGCCCCGCAGGGGGCGCTCCAGCGCCGCGCCCGGTGGGGCCCCCGCGCCTGCGCAGTGTGTCGGGGCGGGGGCGGCCCCGGCGGTCTCCCCGTCGCGGCCGCG
>VYZS01057768.1:0-10456 GCA_013400695.1 Neodrepanis coruscans | reverse complement strand
TTAAATCAAAAAAATACTATAGACACACAGGCATTCAAATGCTTTCTTCGACAGAGAAACAGTTAATTTAAAAGTATTTTCTTGATTATGAGCTCAAGTGAGGAAGAATTCCCCTCTCAGAAAATGAGACAGGCTGTGTACACAAAAATCCCTTATTGCCAGTGTGGAAAATTTCAGTGTAAAGCTGTTTTCTGACACAGTGCATACTACTTCACTGACAGGCTGAAGGTAACAAATACTGAAGTATTTCTGAGTTTCCTCTGTTTTATTTTAAGAGGTAAAAATGATAACTATCAGTTTCAAATAGTAAAATGCCTCTGTTTTAAGGGAGGTGTGTATTTTGGCTCAAAAGCTCTGTGCTAAGTTGTAAACGAATATTTTAGACCATTTCGTTGACCTGTCACAAGTCCAAAGTTATTGTAAGCCAGAAAGTATATTTCTATAGTTTATACAAAAAGCCTCAGTTGGTTACTAAACATTACAAATATTTACTAAAATGCTTCATTCATAACAAATGAAGGCACTCCTTACATGACAATGTGAAGTAGATGGGAAAGACTATTTTCCCCTGAAATTAATTTAAAATGCTTTTAGACACATTCTTCAAATAGATAGATTAAATAAAAAACAGAGAGAAGTATTTAATTGAAAACATTGTGACCTTTCTATCAGTTTGTATTGCAGTAGACTCTAGGGTCTGCAATTGATACAATCTGATCCAGATAGTTTACAGCTGGTGAGATATACAATGGAGAGCAGAGTTGCCACAACAGGTAGAGCTTGCCCAGAATCAGGGGGAGGGTATCATTAGAATAATTTTTGAAATTAAGGCCATTAAGCACAGAGTCCCAGCCAGGAGATTTTGTATCTTTGCACAGCACTGCCCCCATCAATTCTTTACTTGCTGAAGTCTCTTTTAAAAGTTGTAGTCAATATTTAAGTGTTTTGAATGTTCACGTCTGCTGGAAGGGTTCTGTCAGTGTAAGCACAAAACCTGTGTCTGTTGTCACCAGGTGTTGCACATTTATGTATTTGTAGGGAATGCAGGTTTTTTTCACTGTATGTACATGTTAAATGATCTGCACTGCCCTTATTTTAGAATGCTAGTGTTCCAAAATTATTATTCTAGAAGAAAATAAGGATTTTCAAGACAATTGTATATTTGCTGGGAGCTGTGTGAGGGTAAATATCGATGTATGAGTTTGCTGCTGTCGGAGTGAAGACAACTGCCAACTCCTCAGCTCTAGTAATGCAGTTGATAAACAATTGCTAATGTAGCTAGTGCCATCAACATTTCTAATTTAAACATATCTGGCCAGCTTGAGCTACTGAGGGAATGTATATATTGCTTTGCAAAGTACAGTTGGTCTTCCAAAGTTTTCCTAGAATGGGAACTGGCTGAAACCAGCTTGTTCCACAAAAAGTTCATTTCTGTTGGTAGAAGCCATATGCACCATAGTACTGTTTCTCGTGTAATACTTGAGTGCTCATCTCCTGGTGCTACAGTACATCTGCTGACTCTTTGATATTAGCACTGCTACTTTTTCTTCCTACCTTTTCTTGAATGTATGATGTGTGCCTTTTGAGTTACTCTGGTGTTAAATGGTAAAGCAGTGTTATGGTATTTTTGTACATAAAATCTGCACTTTAGGGAAAACCTTGCTTGGAAAGGGAATTTCCAGAATTCAGTTTTAAAATAGAATTTTAAAATAATTATAAGGTTTACAGTATTAAGTACTTTAATGCAGCATACAAACTAAAGGGGCACTTTATTTTAGTCTATTTTTGTATGTAATATTTTTGTTATGTAATAGAGCCAAAAACAGAGCCACAATGTATCTTGCAAAAATAGCTTTTCTTTTTTCTTTCAAGTTAATTTGAAAGAACCAAGTATGGCAACTTGAACTACAACACTAGTTCACCAGTGGAACCCACTTCTGTATTAAAATCATAATTGCTTTTATCACACAAGCTTGATTCTGTCTTGTGCCCTTCATAGCTGTCCTTTTCGTGAATGTTACAGCTCCATTCTGTGTTGATCTCCCAGGGCAGGCAAGTTACCACAAACTGTTACAATTAAATGTGTCCTGTGCCTGCTTCATTTCTAGAACACAGAATCGCAGAATGGTTTGAGACCTTAAAGATCATCTAGTTCCAAACCTCTGCCATGGGCAGGGACACCATACTTGAAATTAAATCTGAAAACCAAAAGGGAATTTCACTAGAACTGACCTTTGCTAGTAGAGCAGTATTGAATGTATGCATCTTTGTGTAAACCCACATGCCATGCATGTTAAATATTTCTAGAAGGTCAGTTATCACTTGTGAAAATGTTTTCAAAAGAATGGAGTCTCATCTCCAAAAGAATAATAGTTCTGACATTGAAAATGTTCATTACAAGATGGAAAACTAAAATGTAACAATGTGACTGTTCACAGCAGTGCAAACTTCTAAGCACAAATATGTTCTTTTCTCTCACAATCATTAAAAAGTCTTCATGTTCAACATACATGATGAGAGAGATTTTGTCATGCTATTAATCAGGCTGTCAGCAAGAAACAGTAGTGCTAGGATCTTGTGCCCTGTGTGATCATCTGAGTTGGGAAGACAGTAAAATTTGGATGGCTGCATAATTCCTGACCAAACGAGATGTGTGATGCATTTAATTCCCTTTGAAAGCAATAGGATATGGTTAATGTTTTAAAATTAAATCTGAACTCAAGGCCAAAAATGCTGCAACAGATGGAAGAATGTGAAAGTGTCCATTCTAAAGTGGCAAAAGAATGACTTGGCAATGACTCAAGTAGTAATCATTCCTGAATGTGTCTTCCTGTGTAGACAGGGAGGGGGAGGAACAGGCCTGGTGGAAATTGCTGCCATCCCTCATTTTGGAATTTGTACTAGTTGGGTTGTGTTTTAAGTACATAGAATGAAGATTAAAAAAAAAAAAACAACCCAAAAGATTTCCATGGGAAGTATCATCACTCTTATAGATCAAAGCGAAAGATGTAGATGAAATGAATGTAAAAAATTGTATTTGCTGACTAGTAGACCAAAAGAATTTAAGAACAATAATTTATGTGTTTAGGATTGTTTGGTTTTTTTACTATTGCTTGCTGATTGTTTCTTTCATGGAGAGTTTGGTTTGGCTGTTAGAATTCTGACCTCTGTTTCCAAGTAAATCTCTCTTTACGCCGTAATTCTATTTTTCTGAAGATAATCTTGGTTAGCGCCTCCTTGCAAAAACAAGGAATTTATTTATTTTTTAATGGCTAATAAATATTTTTCTTTTTGAGTTGCTTTAAAATGCTTTCACTTTTCCTTTCTAACTCTGAGCTTTCCTCTGTGTGGCTGCCTGTGAGGTACTATTTCAGGTATAGTTTGGCTTTGTTTAATTTGCTTCTACAGAACATGCATGCAAGTAACCAGTCCCTAAGAGTTCACATCAGCATCATTCCATCTATAAGCAATCTTTATATGTGAATAAGTGTTCCACAGTAATTGACAGCACAGTAGAGCATTTGTGCAGTGGTGGGTGATTCTGACTATTACAAGTGTTTAAAACTGTTTCCCTTTTCTTTTCTACCTAGGAGATGAAATTTATCAGGACATTTTTCGTGACTTTTCTCAAATGGCATCAAATAATCCAGAGAAGTTAAACCGCTTCCAGCAGCCAGATTCCCAGAAATCTTAAGTGTCAAGAAGAAAAAGAACCTGATGCTTATAGTGCAAATCTTTTTTTACTTTGACAGAATGAATTATATGCATTTTGTTAGATAGTTTGGATAAAGTGACCACTCCAATGTAGCTTTAGATTGTGGTAGCTGGGGACATGTATGAGTTGTTTTATGTTCTACGGTATGTATACCTCAGCAGCTGAAGGAAATGTTTAAAAAACCTGAATACCTGCTAGCTCAATATCAAAATAGCACCTGTTGTAAGTACAAGGTTTGTCTGCAGCTCCCACAGGAGGCAGCAGAGCACAGCTGGGTGTGTTACAGACTCCCAAGGGTCAGGATGGGCAAAGCAGCATCATCCACTGTCATCTGCCTCCCTACTGCCCTAAAGAATGTGCCTCTGACAAGAAGGTCTGGGTTGCATTTTCTGGGACTGTGTGGAAGGGAAATGGGATAATGACATACTGAGTTATCCTTCTATTTGGGGGGCTGTAACTTAACAGATTCTCTTGTTCCTATGCTGACTCTGGTTAGAGGTAGGCTGTTAACAACAGACATGAAAACTCCTGCTCTTGCAAGCTCACAGTGGAAGCTCACAGGCTGGCCTTTATGCTGGTGACTGCAGGTCAGTCACAAAGGGATATATCCTGGGGGACCAAACTCCCAAGAGCAGTCTACATTTTCCTTATTCTCTTAAATTAAACTTTCAATGCAGCAAGTATCCCTCTAAATGAGCATGTGGAACCTCTCCTGAAAAATAAACTGAATCCTTCTGGACATGATGCGGGGTTTGTTTGTAGTATTTTGACATGAAAAACTGAAATTTGAGATATAAAAGTAAATATTGAGCCAATGGCTTTTGTGTAGACCAGTCACACAAAGGCTGTTTTTTACTTTTGCTTTTTACTGTTCTCACTGGGAAGCTGAGTAAAGTCTCATATGTCATGCAGCCACCCTAAATTTAGACAATCAGTCCTTTATATCAGGATCCTTTATCCCCTATATGATCTGCAGTGCTGTCTAAACTCAGTCGAGCGTGAGAACCTTGGAATTTCACTGCACATTTTTGCCAAGTAATGGACAAAAATGGCCCCAGCTGTGTTCTGATGGCAGTGACAGTTTGCTTTATTCAGTAGTGAGCCCCACTCTGACAGTGTGCATGTATAAAAGATGTCTCTAGATATGTGCTTATAGATCAGGTTATTTAATACCTAGATAGTAATCATCTGAAGCCCCAAACCAGCAGATGCAATTCTTTATGCTCTATTTGTCTGCTCTAGGGACAATTTAAGCAGAATTTTTATGTAACATAGTATCAATGTGAGTTTTTAATAGTCCTAGTAGATGTGGCATTATGCTAACTTGCATAAATGTATTTAGGAAATAAAATGGCTTTTCTCCAAGCAAAGATAAGAAAAATTGGGTTAAAAAAATTATATCTGTAAACAATGGTAAAATGAAACTTCTGGCACGTTGAAGGTATTTCAAATAATTATAATTTTGCATCAAATGTATAATAATGTATCAAATCTGGATATTATTATTGCTGCAAAACTAGTGGTGTTTTAGAATTGTCCAGTAGATTCTTTTTCCAAGCAGAAGAATCTTCCAAGACAGTTCTTGCTTTGTGTGTGGTCTAATGATGCTAGGAAAAGCAGATTCTGCCCATTTAAAGAGCACATTTAGTAAGAATAATAAGAAACTTAAGGATATCACCTGTAAGCAGTAATTTTTAGGAAGTTGTTTTTTAAATAGCTCTCTTTGAAATTATAATACACTTTCTAATCTGCAGTATTTAACAGCAGTGGGTGTTTTAGTAGATCTTAGAGTAAGGATCCCAGTGTACAGATGGGACAATGTAAGATATGACTGTATAATACACACTTTAGACATAGGTTTTTCTAAATATTTGTCTTTTGCAGCCCAGATGACAGGCAGTATGTAGTGTGATTGGCTGTAATATAAAGCTGCCTAAAGGTTAATGGCATGATTACTGTCTCAGTCCATGCTGCTGGAAAAAAGTCTGAGACACTTATTTCAAATTTCCACTGGAGGTTTCCTTCCTAGCCACAAAAATCTCTGTGACAAATTTTGCAGTGTGACTTCTCTATACAATAATGTTCCTTCCCTTTAGCTCTGCAGATCCACATGCTACATTCCTGACTCTCATCTGGGAAACAGTATCAGTCTGTCTATCCTAAGGGACTAATCAAATACCTGATTGACAGGTTGTGTGACTCTTGTCAGGAGCACTGGAGTTCTGATTGCTCAGGGATTAGGGATGTCACTTCTCATCCTGCAGCCTCATTCCCCACTCGTTTCAGGTACGCCAGGATGTCCAGTATAAATTGCATTCAGTTAAAGCTTTTTTCCAGGTCCAGTGCAATACATGTGGTAACATGTTGCTCATAAGCAAAAATGAATATACACTATTAAGTTCCATAGAATGTATTGATGGCTCTGGCAGGGTCTGGCAGGCTCAGTGCTCCAGGGCCTCTGTGGCTTACAGGATTCAGCCCTCAGTAATAATGTGTGATTGTCAACAGGGCTCTGAAGATCTGGGTTCCATATCAAGTTTTAACTCGAGTGCTAATCTGCTCAGTAATGTTATGGAACTTCCATTTTAATTACAAATTTAATCTGAGTACTTGCTTAGTAGACAGTCAGGTTTAATTGTGGGTTAACATCTTGTACGCTGTATCAGGCAATGCAAATCTTCAGTTCCAGTTCTTGTTCCTCTGTAGGTATGAAGTATAGCAGGTTTTAATTGGTGAGGGACAAAGCAGTAGATTCCTAAGACATTTAAAAATCACCTTTCACATGGATTTTTAGTAATTTACTAGATGGCCCACTGAAAGATAGTATAATATTTTTCATATTTATAGAACATGTTCCAAGAGTCTCTTGGAAAGACAAATGTTGAGGAGCTCAACATATATTCTAAAGCTTCTTGTTTCCAGAGGTGTAACTTATGTCCATTGCATGTTGATTAAAATAGCATCTGTGGTGTCTCCTTAGCATCTGAACTGTTTTGACTGTTCATAACGTTTCTTTTATGTTAATGTCAGTATAGTCTATATAAACTTTAAATTTCTGAATCATCATACTGAATTATGTCACTGAATTTTGTTAGCTGGGAATTTGTTCTGATGAATTTGGGCAAAGGTGATAAATGGTAGAGGTATTTCTTTGCTTTCACAAGCAGCCCCCCTTGCAATCTAATGAACATGTGTTCCAGGTGCTCATTAGTACTTTGTGGACTTCACCCTCCTTGCCAGTTAGGACCTAATCCAGGAAATCACTGAAATCAGTGGCAGTCTTTCCACTGATTTTGCATTGTACCATTTGTGGCTTCTAAATGTTAGTTAAAGGATCCTGTATTAATACTGCATTTTTCAGTCTGTGGGGTTTTATATTTTACCTGTTTGTATACTGAGCTGAAATAGTTGTAGAAAATGCAACCCAGCCTTCCAATTACTGTCAGCAAATCCCTGTACAAGAGGAAATTTCTCCTGTTTTGCAGTATGACACCAGAACACACACATTGTCCAAATTATTAGTTCTTCTGGATAGAGCATAAACTTTGGAGCACTAAAGAAAAAAAGGTGAGAACTAGAATAACCAAAAGGTTGATATGATGTTTCCAGGACTTTGGTGCTTCTCTACAGCCATCTGTTTTAAAGTGTGGATGTTACTGTGCTTCTTCTTCATGAGAATCTCAAATGACATGATGACTATGAAAGGACCCTTTGAAAGAATTACAAATAATGTGTAAGTACCAAGGATGTGATATTTTTACAGTGTCAAAAGGACTGAGCTGATTATCCTGATCCTTTAATACTCAAAATATTCTGAGAATCAATTTTGAAGACTATGCTCTATGCCCATTCAGCATGGACACTTTTTCCCAAGTTAGAGTTTATGCCACTGGCTTGTGCATCCTGACAGCTGATGTGCCTTGCTGTTGTGTTTGCAAAAATGCACAGTTTTAAAACGGGGACAACTCTGGAGAGGCACAACTGGGGAAAAGCACGAGTGTACCACTTTGGTATATCTCCCTTCATAGGCTTGCTTTATCTTTCTGCATATGGTATTTTCTTGTTTCTCTTCCCATGGAAGGACATGACAGAGGATGAAAAATTCCACTCATTTTTTCTGTTAGGATCCTAGATTTTCCATGTTTCAACAGAAATCGTCGTTTCCTCAAGCACGGAGGCTGCTCTGTCAGAAATAATGAACTTTTATTTCTTTATCCATATGTTCCTTTGTACTTGATATTTTTTAAGCGTTCCACCAGTAAAATGTAAAAAACCCTTGTCCCCTTAAGCTGTAACTGTACAGACTGTGTACCCAGTCCCCCCTCTTCGCGTCATGTACGGCTGTAGACTTTGTATCGAAAACTTGAATGTAATTTCTGTAGTTTGTCTTTGTGATGGGGAGGCACACCCCCCCTCCCGCCCCTCTTCGTCCTCATTAAAGCTGTGACTGCCCAGCGCCTCGCTCGGGGCGGGTCCCGGGGCGGCGCCGCCCCCGCGATGGCGGCGGTGCGGGGCCCGGCTCGGCGGGGCTGNGGGAAGAAAGTCCCTCAGCTAACTGCCCATGTTCCAGCTCCCTGCAGAGGGCTTTGCTACTCATCTCTGCTGGAGGAGTTCCCATCGCTCTCCAGTTCTCAGGAAACTTGAGGGGCTTGTCCGGTGTGAGTTGAAACCCCGCACTCTTTGCCACTGCTGCCTGCGTAGAGGTCCTGGTGCAGCCCAGTCATTCTCACCCGGGACTGGGTGGCTTCGTGGCCTGGGAGCACCTCCAGCATACCACCGGTGCTGGAAAAGAGCAGTTGCTCTTAGTAGCGCTGCTCTTCTAGAGACCGTCTTGTGAGTCCTGATTCTGCATCTCTAGACAAGGACCACGTGCTTGTGTGACAGTGACTTACTGAGTGGTCCTGCAGGACCGGTGTCAGAAGATGGTGTTGTCCTGCTGCTAGTGGCTCTTGAGAATGGAAACGGAGAGCCTGAAGGGGCAGGAGTTCATCCATATGCAAATCTTTGTCCTGCCTCCCAAAAACGTAGCTAGTGCAGTCCACGCAAAGTCAGGCTTTCCTTCTCATTAACCAGGTATCTGAAAACTGGAGAGGTGTTAAGTTTAAAGATTCCAGGTGACTTGACTCCTCTGTCCCGAGGTGCTTCTGCGGAGCATTGCTTGGAATTGTCCTCTAGTCCTTCTCTAACTTTTTATTGCTGATCTTTCCATTATTTAGTATTAGCTGAACTCTGCCATGATATAACTAGAGGTGTAACTTTAATGTTCATAGAGCCATTTTCCTGATAAATAATCCCACTTCTTTGTTTTCTTTAAACAAGCTCTTTCCTAGAGTTGATACTCAGGTCCCATACTTATGGTGGGTGACCTACACCATGCCAGTAGTGCTCAGCTGTGTGGAGGGTGTGCACAGTATTTCAGGAGGATTCCTCCGTGATACAGTGGGATGGACTGACTGCTCCACGAGGGTGCAGCGCTGGTGTGGTGCAACAGCCCTGCTCAGGTTTGTGGTATCGTGTTCCCTTCAGTGGGAGGACCCCTGGGCCACCGTGGTGTGTAGGTCCCTTGCTGTCACCCCTGTGTGTGTGTGTGGCCTTATGCCATCCGCTCTTTCTGTGAAACAAAAAAAAAAATCTGTGGGCAGCCTTGCCAGCCTTACTCTCCAGGCCAACATGAGCTGGCAGTTCAGGTTGGAAGTGGGGGCATGCAGTGATGTTTCTGTTGCAGATGGGCCTCTGTAGGTGCCCATGGACTTGCAGGTAAAGCTGGCTCATGGCTCGGTGAGTAGGTCTTGCACCAGAACTGAGATCTTGGGTGTAAACAGGCAGCATGATTTGTAGGACTCAGGTGAGATCTCACTGGGAGGTGGGGCAGTTTCTTCCTTCTCTTCTGGCAGAGCCTGATGTACCCTGGTTTCACTGGTATACTTGAGATCTGTCCACTTCACTGCTTTTAGTGCAGTTCCCAGTACAGAGCAGAGGCCGTTTCTGCTTCTCAAGCATTCAGCCTTGCCTCTAGTCCTAAGCCAGTTTCTGGAACGCCAGCAGGTGACAGCACCTCTTTATTCCTCCTATAGCCTACCCCCTTCCTCCTCTTTACTAGCAGGAAACATCTCCCTAGGTTGGACCTTTGGTGCTGCTGCTAAAATGTTGAAGGTGATTGATCCTGACACTTAGGTAGATCCAGCAGTAACCCATCTCCATCACGAGACCTCTCCTTTTCTGCTTCTCTTGGTGTCTCCAAAATACTCTCCTGGTTTTTACACTGTTTTCCTAGAGCAGGCCAGGAGATGAGGCTTGATAATGTGCTGGAGCTGTTGAGGCATGACTGATAAAAAAACCCTTGAACTTTACTATTACTTCAAGAGGAAGCGATTCAGGCCCTACTTTTGGAGCTGCCCTTGCTCTCCTATCCCAGGGGAGCTGGGATCGATTGGCTCCTCTTTTAGAGTGAAGTCTAGAGTCAGACATGGGGGAAAGCCTTGGGCAGCCCTTGCCTTTCCGTGGGCAGATTCAGAAACTTTCAAAGTCTCCTGGAGACTGAAACAGCCGGCAACAGCCTGGGGACCGTGTGTGGAGGGTGAGGGCAGAGGGGCTGTGGAGTGGGGGCGTGGGAGCAGCTCAGTTACAGGACCCGCCCGGCAGGGCAAGACTGTCCGGCTGTGGGCGGGGGTGACGTGGCGTCACCCATCCCGCAGGGCTGTACAGATGTGCCCCAGATGTGACGCCGGGAGCGCAGCCCGA
>VYZS01057763.1:0-20467 GCA_013400695.1 Neodrepanis coruscans | reverse complement strand
AAGTAAATGCTACTGTATGGGACCTTGCTTCTGGAGCCAGTGTGTCCACTGTGTCATAAAGCTGTGATGTTCCTTCCAGAATTATTCTGCAGCCTATTTACTTAGAACAGATTTTGCAGTCATGCATGGATTTATGAGGATAATGATCTGACAGACAATGTAAATTTATTGATTATAAAATTTGGGAAACCAAGTGTTCCTCAATGAAACTCTCTTTATAGAGGAGTGTGGTACNCTGGAAAATATTTTACACATGTAAAACTGCCTGAAGTATAAAACGTGTTTATACAGATACCGTGGATTTCTTGCCATAAAAAGCACCGTAAATTCCCCATGTTGCTTCATTTTCATAAGAGGTTACTTGGAAAGAAATATTGCTTATGGTGCATTGCAAATTATTTATATACTAATTTGCTACCTGAGAATAATTTCAGATTTTTAAATTCAGTTTGATATTGAAGTGATAGGAAAAAATGGTCTTAAATTATTTCATACTTTACAGTTTAGATTTAATTTACCTGGGAAGAAACTGGCAACACTGAATTTTAAAGTGGGGTTTTTTTTTTGGTTGTAGGGTGCTTAACTTTTAATCAAAGTGGTGTGTGTATGTATGAAGACTTTTGAGTCATTATTTTTTAATGTAAATTTCCACTTACCTGTATTGTTACAGGACAGACAACTCTGTTCTCTATATCAAATATTAAGCAAGTGGTCTCTGTGTGCAAAACTTAGGTGCCAGATTTGAATAGGAGGCCACATACTATGCCTGGGAGGAGAGAGCTTTCTCCTCCATTTGAGAAGACATGCACATCAGCCTTCAGTACAGATCAACCCTTCAATGAGTGATCCAAACAATTGGAGAGGAGGAATATATTCTCTTGCTTCACTTTTAGAGATTATCTTTTGTACTTCAGACTTTTGGTTAATTTTGAAGAAATGATCTAGACTATGCTTTCTTTTTTTTTTTTTTTTTAAATGAGCAGATGGTAACAAATATCTCACGAGCATGAAGACTGAATTTCCCCTCCCAGCTTGTCCAGAAAGGGTAGGCAGAGTTATTTGAGAAAACATAATGTGGAACTTCAGATTGCAAAGAAACCCCTCATGCCCTGTTTCCCACCTGGCTGTATCTGCAAATATTTATAAATCTTTTCATGAGCACTGTTTATTTGAAGGCAAAACCCCAAATCAGCAACAGGGGTTTTCCTGCATTAAAGTGCCTATACCAAGCATTATTTACTGTTAAAAGCTCAAAACTCCCTAGAGAGCCTTGTCAATTTTCTACGCTGCTGCTTAATTTTACAGAGGAAACTATCACTGTCTGTAGGAAAAAACCCCCNTTTTTTTGTTTGTTTTTTTTTTTAATTGTTGGCAAGTATGTGTAGGCTCCTGGGATCTCACTTGGAGAAAGCACTTGGAAAAAATGAAATTGTCCCTTGATATTGAAGTCTATTACTCCTGGCCTTTTTTTTTTTAATTCTCTCTAGCAAGTTTCTAATTTTGTGTCATGAAAGAAGAGGAGAACCACATACTTGAACTTCTATCTGGAGTAAAGTTATTGCTGCTTGAGGGCTGCATTATAAAAGCATTGGAAGGAGCTCCCTGTGCCATGGCTTATCATTTGACAGCCATCTTCTGCTTGGTCTTGTGTTCTTTGGTCCTTTCACGTCTTGTCTGCAAGCCTGTGTCTCGGCAGAGTTGTGACTCTCCAGGTAATCTTTAAGCAGCACTTTGGTCTTCTAATTGCCCTTAACACTGACACTGGCCCAGAGAGTCACAAACCAAGCAGCCCCAGGGAGTGTGTCTAAAGACACAGCTGGGCATATGGTAAAGGAAAGTTTTAGAAATTCACAGCTATGTACGTTGCTTTACTCAAGCCATGTCTTTTTTATTTGTTTCCCTGACCCCTTTCAGTTCTGTCTGCTGTGTTCTTTCACTGGGAGTTCCTGTGCTGCAGAAAAAAAGAGGAGGAAAATGTTTTTTAATGAAATAACAAGGTAACTTGTGTAGGCAGAGTAATAATCATAAAGTTTTACATGTTTAGATATAAATTTTACAGCCAGTGTGTTATAAGAAACACCTAACCCCCGTAGATTTAGTTTTATAGGTAGGATTTAGGCAAGAATAAAATTACTAATTTTTCTTACTTTCTAATTTCAGCTATTTTCAAGCTTAGACAGTAAGAGTGTATTCTGCTACACAGCTTTGGAATTACATGAAACTGATAACAAGCCATATGACTCTGGTTACTGACCTAAATATTACTGTCAATTCACTTACAATGTCTGAATATGTCTCTGTGTTTAAATAAGTCTGTAATTCATAATGTGCCATATTTATTACTGTTTGAATATAGAAATGTATTATAATAGAACAGTATTTCAATGAACACTTAAATGAGAGAACTGAGTATATACTAATGCACATATTTTTTACAGAGAAAATGTTGTCCTTTTTAAATACTATTTAATACTTCATTGCATGAAATTATTTTTGTCACAAAGTGGTATTTGAATATACACTGTCACAGGGTGACAAAATCTGTATGTACCAATTGAGTAAATGGAATTCTATTGTTTCAGTACTTTGGTACATTACTTTTTTTCACCCCATCTCAAAACTTCTTAATAATCAAAACAAGTGAATATTGTGTAACTTTATGATACGGTTATATAAATCATGAAGTTTAGTTTTAGTAATGGAAAGAAATGTAATATACAAAGAGCAGCAACTTTTTTATCTACAAAACCAACTTAGTCTTGTGTGAAAGTTCAGGACTTCACTGGTATCACTTTACTTTCAGCTTTGCTGGAAAATTAATGTTTTAATGACTGAATCCACTTTTGAAAAAAGTACACTTGTGCAAATATTAGATTTTTTACTTCATACAACAAAAATACTTGTCATATCTTTCAAGTTTTGATTTCTTAGTGAAGGAATTCTAGTTTAAATAAACTTCGGCAAGTTACTTCTTATGAAAAGGGGAGGGTAAAAATGTTTGGGGTTTTTTTTCTTACCGATTAACTTTTAACATACAGAGGTTTTTTCCCATTTCAGATCCTTCCTGAAATGACCAAATCAAAATGGCTCTTGTTTTATGAAGCCTGCTTTTGATTTATTTGACTAAGTTTTATTTACTTACTTAATCTGAACCATGTCTCTTACTTACTGTGTAAAGTCGCTTACTGTTTCTAAATATACCCGTGTATTTTAAAGAAGCAAAGCTGTGCGTGAGTACGACCCATTCAGAGCGGGGTTGTGGGGTAGGGAAGGACCTGCTGGTAACCTGAGAGCAAGAGCAGATGCTAAATTAGCAGCTGGATTGTTAGTAACAAGTTCAAAAACGTCTGCTGGGAAATGAACTTTGGGCACATGTAGCGTGGGTGTGTGGGTTATTCAGAGTTTCTAGCATCTAGTTGCTCTTTACACATGACTCAAAGGAAAGTCATGGAGGCATGAGGATTTTTATTTGTGGAGTGACTGACAACTTTTTTTCCATTGAAAGTATAGGCTGCATCTATAAATTGTCATTGTTGTGTGGCCTTTTTTATTCAGACGTGCAATTGGAAAATAACTGCAAAGACAAGGAGATTGCTGGCAGTATTTAGTTACAGATGTAAGTGAAAAACACTAACAGATCTGTGGAAAAGCAAATAGTACTATAAGGGCATCATTAACAATCCCAAGATTATGTTCCGTTTCCACCTTTAATATAAGTAGGTATCGACTATTGACTGTAGTCAGAAGTAGTTGAGATTTCAAGTGGGTAGGATCCTGAATTGTGACCAGGGACTATTAAATGACGTATGTTAGGTGATAGCCAACCAGGAAAACACAAAAAAAAAAAATCATGAAGAAAAAATATTAATGAAAGCTGTGAGACAGGTGCTGAGGAGTCTTTATACCTACTTTATACCTTAAGCCAATAATTATGTAAATATGTGCTCTACAAGTCATTCTCCCTCCATATTGAAGAGCATGTTTGTCTCTTTTTTTTAAGCTTATCAATTTGGTGAAAATGGTTCAATTTTCTAATACAGAGGTGCAAAAATGGTACAGAGAGATGAAAACATGATATATGCATACCATGGTCCTATTGTCACCAAAAGGTTTTATAACATTTTTTGTTGATCGGGGAAAAAAACTTGTTGTGGAAGGAAAAAAAAGCCTTCCAGCTGACTAGTGTGACTCTACCTACTTGCAGGATTACAACAAAGTGAGTCTGTGGTATTCCAAGGCAGTTTTACTATGGGCAAATACCCCGTCAAAAAAACTAAACAAAAAAATCCCCAGGTGGACCCCTTCCAAACTCATGTTTGGACACTCAAAGAGCAGTGATTTAACATAGGAAGGTGCTGTTTCCTGTTCAGTTATCCTCTGGTAATTCCACTCCAGTACCAGGTCTGACTGAAGGTCAGTCAAAAGTTAAGGCTTTGGGGCTGGCGGTGAGGTTTTCAGTTAGATGTCAGAAAGGGGTCCACAGGTTGTAAAGATGGTTCTGACAGAATCCCCTTTCTAGACACAAACTTCTTGGCTATTTCAGAGAGCAATGCACAAGAAGGCTGTACAGTTCAGCCTTTGTTATTCTGGGGAAGATAAAGAAGAAACTTTTAAACAACTCTTTTCTTTTAAGAATCCTTTGCTGTTCAACAACCCAGCAACTAGATTAGATCTTCCCTCCATTTTCTTCCTTCAGAATTAAGCATCTGTGTGAAAGAGGGAAGAAGATACAGTCAGTGGGTTCCTGTGTAAGTAGAGAAGTGTCCTCTCTTCTCCACCCCCCCCCCCAAAAAAAAAGAAGTATAGCCAGTTTTAATTTGTGTAGTGGCTACCTATATTATCCTAAATGTGGAAAAATTTTGAGTTCCTATAACTTGTCAGAAAAAAGCAGATACGTTCCTTTTATTTGGATTTGTATGTATACAGAGACGTAACATTATCAAGTCTTATTTAATATGTTAAAGCCTTGGTAGAATAGTACATATGTTGGAAGACTATATAATGTTACCCAATTCCAAGAATAAGCATGGGGGTGGTTTTATTTTGGGAAGAAAAAAAAAAAGAGGTTACTCTCTGGTAGATTTTTTTTTTTTCACAGAAATTAAGAATTGTGATTCTTTAGTTGCCTTTTGGCAAGGAATTGCTTTTCCATCTTTGTACACATGACCATCATTTAGTGTAAATCAAAAAACAGTAGTTTGGTGTAAATGCTCCAGACAGTACACCCCATTCTAGTGGGGATTTAAAAACGTTCTGCTGCATAGCTAATGTGCTTGTTCAGATTGCTGTTTTGAAGCAGGTGGGATAGAGGAGGGAGAGAGTGAGTCACTTCTTTGTGATCACCCCAAAAGAACAGCTACAAGTTTGTTGTTTGGGATATTTTAAATTTTTTTTTAATTGCTATGTAATACTTCTTTTAAAAAGAAATTAGTGTTTTCCCCATACAGCAGTTTACTGTGAGCTTTTGTCACTAGCAAAGAAGATTCTTTGGAGTGACACTAATGCTCAGAAAGCAGCTGGGCTAACTGTATACAGTTGTATAGTTTAGCCAGTTCACTTTGTATACTTGATCCTTGTAGTATTTTTCTAAATAACAGTCTCATGTAGTTTTCTTTATATACAGTTCCATGCTTTAAACCAAAACAAAAATTATCCTTTGCATTACTGTCTAAAATCTTGTAGTTAGTAAAATGCTCATTGCTGCTTTGATTTGTACCTTCAGTCTTGTACCTGGCATGTCACTTTTCAAGCTTTGAATAGTAGCTGTTTTTTTCATTTCCTGTGTTTAATGTCAGGTCTAAATAAGCAAATGTACTGCATGATCTCTCTGCATGTGTGACTGTATTTCAGAATTTCATTTGAGTCTGCTCACTTTCCTGAAGGCAGCACTTCTTCAAAATACCTTACCATTTATCTGACAATTACGTTTCCTTCAAAAGCAGGACTTAGGTATTCAGGACCTATTTGGTCTAACTTTCCTCAACCTGCTTGTTAAGGCACACCAGTATGCCTCATTTTCTAGTGCTTCCTAATATCCTGGATGATGTGTGGTAACAGCATCATGAACGATCTCTAAGGTTCCAGATCACTCTCATATAATTTTGTGGCACAGTGCTGTTCAGAGCATGTCTAGGGAAGAAACCAGCCATAAGCTTCACTCTTTGCTAATTTGTGCTAATTTATATATTTGTATAGGAGTATTTCAGTCTAAATTTGTGATTTGAGAGACATTAGACACTGTTTTTTTAGAGATGTGAACCTTTAACACAGCCTTTTAATATAAATTATATACTAATTTTTGAAAAGCCCTATTAATGCAGAGAAAATGTTTCTAATTTCTCATAATTAAACATCTCTGGGGATTTTGGGAGCTAGCCTGGAAGGGCTAGCCAGTTTGAGGCTTTGGACTTCAACCTTGAGCTTGTGAGGTCAGTTAAGGAGTCTGCAGGAAAGATCTTTTAAGACCACGTAGGCATGAGTTTAAATAGCGCTTGGGATTAAACTGTTTGCCCAGGTGTATGCATATTCTGTCAAATTTTATATCCTTTGAAACTGTGGTGAAAACAGACTCCTCTTTGGAAGTGGCTGATTAAAGTAAAGTCTGTCTGTGGATTTTTATGTAAAGACCCAGAGATTGCTTCAGTGCTGTATCTTCTGGGAGAGAAGCAGCACAGAAATTATAGCAAATGTGTGGTTTGATGCCTCCTGTATCCTTACTCTAGTTTCCAAGCTGCTGCAAAAGCTAAAATACCTCAGGTACAAGTTAGAGCAGCTCCACAAAACACCTTATTTGTATATCCAAACTTTGTATATACCAATATTTTTTCTAAATTTTTTTCCCAGCAAGCCATTTGTGCTGGATTTGCAGTGGGAAATCTCTTCCCTTAGTATATGGTCTAACATATTTTTATAAAACTTCTTTGTAAGTCAGAATTACTAGACTCAAAAGTGAAGTCAGTTCATGTCCCTATGATACGTAAATTCTGCAAATGCAGGTGCAGCAGCAAATACCCTGACTGTGTTAATCTAGGTCCTGCACAGAGAATGTGTTCCTGTGCTTGTATTGCATCTTACTGGTTGTGAGTGGGACACGGGTGATGCAGTCTTATTACACAGTTCTGGGACTGAAACGCTCAATTAAAATACAAAAATAACAATCAAAATTCAGTCTAGTCCACCACTGCAATGAAAAAGGAGGAACAGTTGCTCACACTGCATGTCTTTTGGTTTATGTATTGCTTTCATTATAGTATTGTCCCAGGCCCTGACCATACAGTAGGCATTGGTAACAGATGAGCAAAATTGATGTTTTTTGGCATTAATAATCACAGCGGATTTTTCCAACAGATACAGCTGTTGGGAAAATATGGTTTAGGCATTCAGACAAAATCCCTGTGGTTTTTTAACTCATGTGAATGGAGGTGTTGAAAAGTGAAGTGAAAAAGTAGAGGGTTTATGATAGCTCTGAGTTCTGTTTGGGTTTCTGTGGCATAGGACAAAGAGCTTTGGTGAGGAGAAAATGTATTAAGAAATGCTTGTTAAAGGACTGTAGTGGTTTGACCTGGGCCAGATGCCAGGGACTCACTAAAGACAATCTCTCACTCCCTCCTACAAATGGTAGAGGAGAGAAAATATAACAAAGGGCTTCATGAGTTGAGGTAAGGATCACAAGAGATTCCTCACTTACATTATCAGAGGCAAAACAGACTGAATTTATTACTAACGTAATCAGACCTTAAGAATGAGAAGCTTAAAACACCTTTTCCCCCCATCCCCTCTTTCTCCATGTTCAACCTCCTCTCTCTCAGCGGTGCAGGGAGACAGGGAATGGGGGTTATGGTCAGCTGTTGTTTTCTGCTGCTGCTCAGGGAGAGGAGTCCTTCCTCTGCATCCTGTGGGGTCCCTCCCACAGAAGACAGTTCTTCATGAACTTCTCCAGCATGAGTCTCCCACAGGTTACAGTCATTCACGAACTGCTTCGGTGAGAGACCATCCCATGGGCAACAGCTCTTCAGACACTGCTGCCACATGGGTCACTTTTCCACAGGGTGCAGTCCTTCAGGTACAGCTGACCCAGCATGGGTCCCCCACAGGCCACAAGTCCTACCAGGAGAGTCCTCCTTCAGTGTGGGCTCCTCTCCCCACTGGCTGCAGGTCCCTGCCAGGCCCCTGCTCCAACATGGGCCTTCCATGGGGTCACAGCCTCCTGCCAGTGTCCACTTGCACCAATGTGGGCTCCTCCACAGGCTGCAGGTGGATCTCTGCAGTCCTGTGGTCCTCCATGGGCTGCAGGGGCACAGCTGCTCCACCATGGTCTTCACCACGGGCTGCAAGGGAACTTCAGCTCCGTCTCCTGGAGCACCTCCTCCCCCTCCTTCTGCACTGACCCTGGTGTCTGCATTGTTGGTCACATGTTCTTGCTCTGCTCTTTTCCAGAGGCCATCTTCATCTGATCATTTTTTTCCCCTTCCTTCTTAAATATGTTACCACAGAGGTGTTACTGTGACTTCTGACTGGCCCAGCCTTGACCAGCGGCAGGTCCGGCCTGGAGCTGGCTGACGTTGGTTCTGCTGGACATGGCAGAAGCTTCCAGCAGCTTCTCAAAGAAGCCTCCCCCATGGCCCCCCCTGCAGCTACCAAAATCCTGGCCACAGAAAACCCAATACAGTGGTCTGATCAGTATGGGAGCCTCTGCAGATATTGTCTTCTTAAAGGTGTTTCACTGACTGTTTTAGTGCAGATCCAGTATGATGTAGCATTTGTCCTCCACCCCTGCTCCTCTCCGTGCATTTCATACCCTTTCAAGTCTGCTTTGTCCATTGTGTTTCTCATGCTGGCTACACCTACTACCTCTCAAGCCACTGTCCTGCTTTTTTGCTGAGGTGAGTGTTTGTCAAGCTGCACCCTGCCAGGTTGCTGCTTTGGCTCTGTTGCCTAATAGGAAAACCCACTGATGCTGGCTACAAACCACTAGGCCAGGTACATGTGCCTCTCTGGCCAGCAGGCAGGTGTAAAAAGAGTCTGCTCCCGTGTGTTGGATTATTCTTGGCCAAAGTTTTTTAAGATAACACAGGTGCTGCCACATAAAAACCCACTTCAGAGGGGAGGGTGTGAGCAGGTTTTGAAAGAAATGGCATAAATAAGGCAAATCCAGTGCATTTCTGTGGCATTGCAATCCCATGAAACCTGCCAAGAAGAAAACCTAGTTTGTGGAGAGATTGATTCATGCTGTGTAAACTAGGCTTTGGCTCTGGGAAAGAATTCCTTTTTACTTCTTTTTTTTTTTTTTTCTTGGGTGGGGGATGTCAGGGAGTGAGAGGTTTAGGAGTGGGTGCATTTCCCTTTCATATCCTTGCTGACTGCACATGGAGGACCTGTGGTAATTTAGCCATCAAAGACTCACTGACATCAGCTGCTGCTATAAATGTAAGTCCAAGATGAAGGAAAACAAAACAGGGCTCTGGTCCTACTTCAGAAGTGATTTCTCTTTCATTGCCCTAGGAGGATTAATGAAGGAGGCATTACACTGAGTAGTTTGAATTAGGTGGCTGGAGTGATTTCAGGCAAAACTCTCCCCAGGTAGATCACATGGTTTATTGTATCTACCTGAACGTGAAAATGCCATTATATTCTGTGTCATAAATACATGACTTCATATAGGTCATTATAGAAAAATGGTGTAACTGTCTGGATTTGATATTTGAAGAAACATGTACAATGATACACACAATGTAACAAAAGAAGGAAAATAAGTAAATCAGTCTTTCTACTTTTTTGTTTTTCCACATTTTTCTTGTGATTTTCTGCTTTCAGATTCATACTGCTTTTTGTGCGAGTTCCTCTAACAGATAGGTACGTATAGGTGTTAACATGTAGGTTTGTGCTGAAATACAGTGGTGAGGGCATAAAGGGAGGTGTACAGAAGCAGGCTTCTGCTTTTAATAACTCTTGTACTTGGTACATCTTAGATCCTCAAAGTATATGGGATTTTGATTTGACTGGAAAGGGTAGTTAGAAGGGGAGAATTAACAAGTAGTGTCACTTGCCAGTCTTGATTCGACAAGAGGTGAAAGCAGATGGAACACTGGAGACCATATGTTACCACAAAATAGACAGGTAATTTTTGTCCAGTGTCTCTTGGTAACACTGCTATGAAAAGCTAGGGATTTTATCTGTTGATGTTGCATCTTCTAATGAAACAACATAAATATAATTTCATTAACTTTTTTAAGCATGAGTTGTTTTCACTTGGAGAAAACAAAGGACATGTGTTTTGTGTGACAGCTGTTTAGTAATGTATGATATGGAGTTGTCTGTCCTTAATGCCAAATTTTCATTATGAAATACAGAAGTACAGAGTATCTTTGAGATTATGGCAGCTGGGGGCAATAAACTTTGTATTGAAGACACAAACTTTACGAGCATTTCTCAAGTGGCAGTGTTCTCTATTTAGTCTAAGATCAAACTGGTAATGGGACAGAATGTGGAGCTCATTTCCAGGGATTAAATGAGAATCATAGGACCAAGGTTACTCTGCCTATAGCAGAATATCAGTGTCTTCTCTATAGTAAATTTATAATGATATAATTTTTATTAAAAACATACTTCATTGGGATTCCTTTTTAGCTCTCAGTAATAGCTTGTTCATTACCTTATTGCGATCTGGGAATCCTTCTTTCAACATATTCTTGTCTTGGGGACTTGCAGGTTCTTCACCTGCTATCTGCTTTATTGGTGAATTTGCAACCCCTTACTATTAAAGCAGTTGCTGCCTTTTTTGAACTAATACTGCAACATACCAAGAGAGTTCTTAAGTTTTCAAGCTGATCTGGTTCAGACTAAATTAATTTTTCATTTGAATATATAAAAAAACTGATCTGCACCACTGTTGTAGCTGATGAGAACACTATGTCTAATCCTGGACAGATGTCAGATCTGTTTATTTCTATTAATCCATCTTTCAGCTCCTCTACTAGTGCAATGTTTTGTCCCACTTATCTACAACAGAACAGAAAAGGAGTTCAGAATATCTAGTAAGGAATTAAACTAGAGATTGATGTAAATTGATGTGAGGAAAAATGAACAACTACTGCTTCAGAATCCATGGATCCATGTAGAGTAAGTGTAATTGATGCAATAGTAAGCATTTTTCTGTCAGTGAGCACTTTCCACAAAAATAGTAATTAACAGTGAGGATATGCCTAAAGAGTCTGGTTTTAATTCATCAATTTCTTATTTTCTGCAACATAATGCATAATCCCATTGTCTTGACTGTAAAAAACTGCTTCTACTTTTTTCTTGCTCCAAAGTGGAATTGAGTAGAATATTTATAGTATATGTAACAGGAGTAGAGACAATGGTCTATTTTTTTTTGCACATAGTGGCTTACTTTTGATACTGGTGATTAGCTTTCAGCAGATTACTGAGAAAAAAAAAAAAGAACAGATACATTGAGTATCTGGCAGCACTAGATTTTTTTTTTTTAGATTTTTTTTTTTTAGCTGGAAAGCATGGCCCTTTAAATAGGCTTTAAATAAGCCTGTATGGAGCATCACTGCCATTCTTAAAAAATAATTAAAAACATTAAAGTGAGGTTTTTTAATGAAAATATGGGTAGATTAGGTTCAGAAAAACCCAACTTTTAATCCCTTAGTGTGTGCAAAGCAGCAAAAGCAAGTAGTTTATGCATCAAATTCTTCTGGTAGCCCTGCTGTTGTTTTTCTGAGGAAAGGCGTGTTTTCTCCTACTCTTCTCAATTTCTAAACAGCTTGCCTACCTGTTACTAATGGTTACAAATTTTGCTGAAAATCTAAAATGTGACTCCTTATTGCAACACAGGTGACCCTGAGATTAGATCAATTGGTTTAAAATTGGTGCTTAAAAATGCCAAGGTCATGGGTTCAATGCCCTGATGGGCCATTCACTTAAAGAGTTCGACTCAAAGATCCTTCTGGGTCCCTTCCAACTCAGAATGTTATGTGATTCTGTATTAATGGAAGTAAAATACGATGAGAGTAAGTGATTCAGTAGTTACAGATAATGTAAAATAACTAATGTTTTCAGAAGGGGCATATATCCTTTTCCTTGTTTCCCAGTTGGATGTAGGCTTTTTCATCCTTTTGTAAGTTTTTCAGCTTTGTAATACTCCACTTTTTAAGCATTCCTTCTGACCAGCAGTTCCCAAGAGAGGATCAACCTGTCAGGCCATGTCTGTCTCTTCCTCCTCCTTCTGTTAAGTTTGTTTCTTCAATTTTTATTCTCTTTGTTCCTGCAAGTTTGGTTTTTTTCTCTTTCCAGTTTATAGAAATACACCTCTCATATTATTTCTTTTTCTCCTGATGCCTGCCCACCCAAAGATGCAATACATGTGCTCCTATTCTTTCCCAGGCTACTAGATTTTAGAAGGGTAACATTACTGCTGTTATATCTTGGATTAACTGTATAATCAGGAAATGATCATTAAAAACATCCACTCCTTTTTCCCTCTCTTAAGTTATAATAAAAATGCTATAAATGCATTTCATACATATTCACTTACGTTTTTTAATCATAGACATTTTTACTTCTGTTGGTGGAATTAGAAGTGGAAACAGTTTAAAATCTCCATGCGTTGTGCATAGTTTTCTTCAATAAATTTTGTGTGATTATTTTTTTTAATTGAAAAAAAATAAAGAAGTAAGTTCTCAATTTCCCTGATAGTTTGCCTCACAAACATTGTGCTCAGAAATCAACTTTGGTAATATGTTAAAGACATTGCAGGAGCTGGTTGAGTCACTGGTTAAGGAAGGGTTGTTCCATTAATGTAATGGACAATGCTGATTCGCATCCCAAGGGAATTAAACATTTATCAGATTTATTTCTGTAAGGATTGTTACAAAATGAGCCAGGCAATTGTTTCCCCCCGGCCAAAACAGTTAGCAGAGATGCCCGTTTACCTTTTTTGATTCGATGAAGTTCGTTCTCTGCTGATGGTGTAATTAGCCAAAGGAAAGGGGATTTCTCTTTTGGCTCTTGTATTCGTTACTCATTGTGAACAATAACAACGCAAGAGCTAAAAATACTGTTTAAAGGCACTATTTAGAAAAGTAGCTGGACCGTCCCCTCCCAAATGCCGCAGTAGCGCTGCGTACAGGCAGCTGGTGCCCGCCTGCTACGGCTCGGGTTAACTTCCCCTGGAGGGAAGGAAGGACAGAGAGGAGGAGGGAGGAGGCCGAAGAAGAGCCCGCAGCTCCAGGAGCCTCGGGCAGCAGAGCTCCCCCGGGCGGTGCCTGCGTCTCACTGCCCTTCCCTCTTCTCCCGTGAATGTCCTCACACTGAAAACTGCGGTCAAACACCTCATCGAGTTGCTAATTCCTGTTCGTTATCAATATGAATAATACCTTCCCCTCCCTTTTCTTCTCTCCCCACAAAAAAGTAAAAGGTTTTAAAGATCGGAAACCAGAAGTGACACTATAAATTGAGCATTAAAGGGGGCTGGAGCACCTCTCCTGTGAAGACTGGCAGAGAGATTTTGGGTTGTGCAGCCTGGGGAAGAGAAGGCTCCGGGGAGACCTTAGAGCAGACAGTATACAGGGCTTGTCTGCCACCTTCCATATGTGTTGCTGCATCCCTGTGCTGGCATATTGTGACAGGAAGCTGCAGGTGCTTTGCTTTAGCATGTGACGTTGAAGGAGCATTCCCTGAGCTGGATTTAAGAACGTGATGTTTATTTATTACTTTAAATATTTGATTTTACTGGATGCTTGTGTGGTTTATTTTATCTCCATGTTCATAGAAGTTTTATAAGTTCATTTTAATTAAGAAAGAGGTCTGGCTTGTTTGAATGGTAGACTTTCAAAGTTTGATTTAAGTTTCTCCTGGTGTACTGCCAGCCAAAGCTGCAAGATACAGGTAAGACTGAAGCCCTCTTGACAAAATCCTGAGAGAGTGTGATCCCATGCTGGAGACCCTAGAACAAGGAATTCTGTCATCTCCACACCACAGGTGAAGCTTCTCATTGGCCTTCTTAGTTTTCTTGTATAGTTTCATAACACACATATTACATGAGTTCACATGAGTGTGAACTGGGGGGCTCAGGGTCAGGAGAGACGAACTGGTCCTAAGAGCTTTGCTTGTTTTTACTGCGTAGATTTTTGAGGCCTGACATGAATGTGGGGTTCAGTTGTATCTACTGATATTGCCTTCCACTGCCCCTGTTGATTGGTGTTCCACACTCAGAGACTGTATTGTCTCACACAAAGCTTCTTACACATAGCCTGGTGCTTAAACCACCTTTAGGTCTCAGACAGCCCAGGTGCTGCAGTTTGGCCTCTTGGTAGATCACTGGGTATATTGGCAAGAAACCTCTCTGCTTACATAGTGAGTACTTCTCTGTAGTGTGCAAGTTGTCAGAGAAGGAGAAACTGGGTGGTCTTGAAGAGGTAGAAGGATCTGCCTGGGGTGTGGAGGGTTCTGCTGCCTTTCTTTCCGGCAGCCTCTGCTTGTGTCTCAACTGCAGATTCCCAGGCAATGTCCCTGGAATGGAGAAGCCAAATGGAAAGTGATCCTTTTTCTCTGTGTCTTCGTTTTCATCAGTGTCATTAATTTTTAGCTGTATTGTGCAGCACTGACAAGGTGTCTGACAAAGTTGTTTCCAGCTGGCTCCACTGTAGTNAGTTTTCCCCTCGCCGATCGCAGTGCATGACTGAGCTCCTTTGTGGGACCAGCATAAACCCAGCTGGCTGCGGTCAGTTGGGCCCTGGGAGGAAGATTCACCTTTCTCATTAGATGTGCAGATGTGTATACCTGCACTATAAATACTCTTTCCCTCACCCCTCTCCCTAGTTTATATCAAGAGAGTATCTAAGAAAATACTTGGAAATATTTAGTTGTGTTTGGGCTGTGTGTGTCTGTGCCTTCTCTTCAGACTAGCTAAAGAAGAGACTACAAAGCAATAGAATTAATTAGCTGTAAAAGATACCTGCTAAATAATACCACATGAAGTCAGAATAAAATTTCTGCTAACATCAATTTTTTCTTCTTTCAACAGTAAAGGTATTTAGGGATTGACAGAAATTCCATTTTTGTGCGTGTATGTATAATTAAAATGCAAAAACACACTGCTTGTTTACTTGACACCAGTTCATCATTGTATAAGGGTATAAGTTTGCTGATTCAAGAGAGAGACTGCTAAGTGAGGTTAAGGTTAGGCTATATTATTTTTATGGAGTTTCTTCATTCTTCAATATTCATATTATACATAGAGGTTTTTTCCCATTCTAAGCCTATCCCATCCTTCTCTGCAGGAGAAATGAAAAACAATACTATGCTATATTCTACTTTCTTGGTAATATCACAAATTTCTCTCTCTGTTCAGTGCCACCTACTACTACCAGCTATGCAGACTGAGTTTGAAAAAAGGGTGTGTGGAATTTGTAAGCCCAACCCAGATATTTTCAATTGCTCAGACTCTTCCAAGTTTAAAAATAAGCAGTTAGACTTGTTATGTGACACCGTTCATATATGTTTAATTTAGTTGTCATTTGCCAAGATTATCAACATGCCAGGTATTCAGTGAAAGATTAAGCTTTTAAGTCATTATTTGCTTTGAGAGAACTCAAACTTTGCTTTTGAGTGACTCCATGGTGCACAAAAGCCTCCAGTATCTGTTTCCCTGGCTCTGAACATGGGCAGTGACACAGACGGTTACAAATCTCTCATTTCTTCCATTACTGCATGGTAATATTTTTGCCATAAAATAGCCTATTCAGGGTGGAATTAAAAAGTTTGGTCGAGCAGTTTTGTGACACATCCATCTTCTGCTGTTTCCAGACGTTGTGAGATTGAATTTACCCTGCTAGGAGGCCTGAGACAACTGCTGAGTCTGAGTTGTTAATGTCCTTGCCTTGCAGTTAGCATTCAGTGACATCCTTCTATAGAGCAACGAGGAGTGATCAACCTGATTTGCTTGTGCCTGTGTCAGTAGATGTCTCTAATAATTTCTTTTTTTATGGTATTTTAAAGGAAGTTGCTAGAAGGTAAAGCAATGCTATACAGAAGTAGCTAATCTAAATAATGAATACAATTTATATAGTATTTAATCCTACTTCCCGTATATTACTCCTGACTCAGAAGCAGAAACACTGGCATATATGCCTGATAGCATTCGTATTACATCAGATATGTATGCATGATACCATTTTGGTAAGGCCCTTTCCATGCTGTGTATCCTGTGAAGGTGTGAAGCAAGCCTGTGCTTCTCTTAGTTACGATGTACAGCAGCTGTGACTGTGGAAATGCTTTTGTTTCCCTAGAAGGAGAGTCCACTCCTCCTTCTTCTGCTATTGTGAGTAGCCCATTTAGTGCAGCCCATTTAATGCAGTAGCAGCATTTATTATCCTGAAGAGCAGGAGCCAGGCGATCTCACAAGATTAACTTGGATGACATTACTGTTGTTCCTTCAGAGCTAGAATTAGACTTAGAACACAATGAAGACAAGTTACTTTCATTTTTGTTTTGGTAGGTGTCACTTTGTGTTTCTCCTGCCTTGCTGCTTTGCTTGGGTATGGTTTATGTTGGGCTTGGCTAAAGAGAAATGTTTGAAGGAATCTGACTCTGTAAACTGCATCCAGGATTTTCCTGTCCAGGAAAGTTGAATAAACATTAGAGAGGATGCTAGATCTGCTAGCAGTTGAGTGTTCTCATCTCTCTTTGGGAAGCACAGTGCCAGCATATGTCAAGTGAGCCACTGTTAGGCCCTGGCTCAGGGAGTGCTCCCTGTATGCTGGTAATTTCACCGATTATCACTATGCCACTGGCCTTCCTATTTCAGAGGAGGTGACCAAAGAAGTTATGGTGTGTCAGGTCTGACTTTACCTTGTGGCCTCAGATTTCCTTGACCTCTCTGACTCATTTTAGAGTTGGAAATGAGACAAAGTCAGGGTAGTAATACATGAAGATAGCCTTCCTTGCTTTTTTTAATTTGATTTTTTTTCTCCTCCCTCTCTTTTTTTTTTAACACATTAGTTATATTTGATACTAATGGTTTTCAGTAAGATATAGAGCATATAAGAGCATATAAGATAACTGTGCCTTTGCAAATCTAAAAGGCAACTGATTGGATGGCCAGCACAGTACCATGCTGTTGCTCTCCACATCCTAGAGCTTGTCTGGGTGCCATGCTTTTGATGCTCAACATTCTCCTGGTGCTCAAAAGTTGTGTTTAAACTTGGGGAGGCAGCACGTGGGGCTATTGGCAAGAGATGAAACTGAATTCTGCTGAGGTTCTGCCAAGCTAAAAACTTGTCTTTCTGCAAGGTCAGTGGCAAAAGTCCCATTGACTTGTTTGAGTCCCATTTGTGTTGTTTGTTATCAGTCATGAGGAGGAAACTATAGTTAATCACTTCAGACTCCTTTGTTTTAATTTAACGTCCCCAGGTGGTGGCTTTCAGAGAGCACATACACCCTTGCTTTAGCTGTCTGCCAACAGCTTGCGTGGCCAAACAATGCCTGATTGTAAAGTTTTTTTATAAAAGATGAAATTTATTTCATTATATTCTTTGCCTGTATTTTCTTGAAAAATATTTGTTTATTTGGTTTTTTTCAGCAGTTGGTTTGATTTTAGTTTGATTCACAGAGAGAAGGAAAAACCTAATGTAATAGCTTTTTATGAGTCTCTGGAAAGCTGATGGCTGGTAAAGAGGAAAGACCTTGTAACCGCCCTGGTCAGGTGATAGCTGCAGGATGAGGTCCAGAGTTGAAGACAGTCATTAAGTGCTCTAGAATTGAAAAAAACTTTTGAGACATCTCACCTTTTTTATATGAAAAGCAGTCTGGACAAGACAAGGAACCCGAAAGAATCAGGCATCATTAATACTGCTGTTTCTTTGGTTTTGACAGGGAGATGGAAGTTTTTTCTCTTGGTTAAAAGATCAGCTCTAAATTATCATGTGTTTTGGTCCTTGCATTTGAGGCAGGTGTGCCTCTTGCCATTTCTAGCATAGCTATGGGAGTTCACATTACAAAGTAGTCTAATATACTCTATTTCTCCTTGCGTGGGTTTTGTAGGCTCTGCTGAGAAATGCAGCTGGCTCAGGCTTGTCTACAAAATCTTCCTATCACTTCTCTGAAGCCCCATCAGTACATACAGAGCAGCCTGAAGCACATTTGTAATTGGATTATCTCTGAGTAGCATTTAATGATCGTAACATTATTCCCATGGCTTCCAGTCTGCTGACAGGATAATGCAGTCTTGGTCTTACTCTGTGAAGTCTATAATGGTCCCGACTCTTGTATGTCTCCTTTGTCCTGAGCCAGTGCCACACATCAGTAAAATGCCCAAAATAATCATCCCTGATTTGAATGTGTGTGATAAAGAGGGAGGGTATTTGGCTGCTTCCTCTTTCATTTGATACTGTCTGGGTGTGTTGACATACCTGATTTATCAAGATTTTCCACATGATGTGTTAAAGTTTGTACTGCATGAGGCTATATAGGGCTCAGTTGACACCATATCCTTTTTTGTTTTGAGAGATTTAAAATCCATTATGTACCGCATGTGCCAACAGGATACATTAAACCTAATTTTAAATGGAAACTAACGGATCAAGTAGGTTTTGTTGGCATTTAAAAATCATTAAAATGTTTCTGTTCTTACTTGATAAATCAAGATCGTACTTCATAGTCCTACTAATCAGCTGTTTGGTGTTGTAAGTGTATTTACCTGTGTTAACATTTGCAGTATTTTTTGTCAGGTTTCTATATTAATGTAATTCTCTCACCTCCACTGTAGAATTGGAATAGGGTTTATTACTTTAGTTAAGTTTATGAATTCTTTTAACAAATCAAAATACTTGAATTCCAATTAAGACTAAAAAGTACTTGATTCCTGTGTCATTTAGGAAGTAGAGAATATCATAAAAGTGAAAGCAAAATATATGTGGTTCTCATAAGTTTTGTTAAGCAAATCAGTACCAGGAAAATTCACAGAAGGTCAGCTGAAACTGTGGGATTTCCTGACAGAAGAACATATGGCATCCATAAATACAGGGTCTTTTGGCAGTTAAGACTGTTCTGTTGAAGTTGGATATTTCTTTATCTCATTGACACTGCATATTTGCTTAATTAATCTTTTTTTAATATACTGCTGTATGTGATTTCTTACGGTCTGATGGAGTATGAATTAAAACTGAATTATAAATGCCAATTAAGGAGATGATTAAGAGGGTAAGGAATGTCCTGGCATCTCTGATTCTATTTCTCTGCAAGTGAATGTAAACTGTATCTCACAAAAATACTTTGTTAAATCTTTAAGGGTTTTTTCCTAGCTCTGAAGAGAAGCTTGTCAGCCCTGTAATTCTGGTACTGACTTCTTCTATGACATGTATTTTTCTACAGAATTAGTATTTGCAGAATAACTCTAGATAAAGAAAAATGGTAGGTTCATGCTTTTGGTCTTCTAGATCAGGCAATCCAAAGTAAATTGTGCCTTCTTGTTTACCTTCGAGTATGTCAGTACCTCTGGACCTTTTAATACATAGGGAACAGTGGGCAGTGGACCTGGATGCAGCCACCTCCTCCCTGCCCTGAGAAATTCTCCAAGGGCAAGTAAACTTTAGAGGAAACACAGAGATATTGTCAGGTTTAGGAGATCTCAGTGCTACTGGAAGATAAGGTGTCATTAATCCTGCCTGCCATGCTTTGTGTCTCTCCTGCCTGGGACCTTCAAGCCTGTGGGCACAAAAATAGAGCACAATCTGTGATACCTTTGCTCAGTATACAGAATATAGTTCAAATGCACCTTGAAATTTCATCTTAGTCGACAGTGCAAGTCACCACAGGAGAGTTATAAATCAGTGTTTAAACAATAAACTTACATTTGTTTATTTATATAGCCTTATTGGAGGTGATTGTTGATAAGAGATTTAGAAAGAACAACCACACTGAAATCTGTACAGCATCTATAACTCCAGTGGGCCTACCATACAGTAGTTGTCTTACCAGATATTTTAACCTTGTGTTTTTTGCAGTTCAGCTATAGTATTTGTCATTTGCAGAGAACTGAGTGTGCAAGTGGCATACTGCATGGTTGTAGCCTGCCATCTGCTAAACTAAGAATCCTTAAAACAGCTCAGTGAAGATTTGAAAGCATGGAGAACAAAAGAGAGTGCCCTGGCAACAGGCCTAGAGCATTTTACAATATAAGCATCAGTATTCTGGATATGTCTGTATGTACATTTCAGATGTTAGCGTGGACAGGTTTGGTGTCTTGTTTTTTGTTTGGTTGTTTTTTTTTACTAACCAGTGCCATTGTGATCAAGTATCAACAACATAAAAATAGTGTTCTGTTTTCCTATTTAAGCATACCACACAAAGCAGCCTCATTTAGTCAGTTGAAGGAAGTGGATAACATTTCAGGTGAGAATGAGAAATGTGGTATTTTCCTTAGTGTTTGCTTAATGTAGTGATTTAACCCAGGCTGGGTGCCAGG
>VYZS01057751.1:0-10047 GCA_013400695.1 Neodrepanis coruscans | reverse complement strand
TGCTTTCCATGTGATAGGAGATGTCCAGGGCATCAGGACTGTTTAATGGGGGCTGATGGATCTGCAATCAGGGAAATCATCACTGTGTGAGAGCATAAAGCATTTCTGTAATGCACAGAAAGGAAGCAGCAGCTCTGCACTATTAAAGATTAATTGTGAAAATTGATTTGCTCAATTACAGAAAGAACAATGGTGTGTTATCTCTGGCCTTTCTTTCAGCCTCCAGACCTGCAGAGTTTTAAAAGGATTTTTATTATATTACTGTTCCACTATCTGGACATTTACATAAATTAGGTGAAATATTACAAAATCATGCAGCAGTTTAACAAACTGGTTTTGTTCCCTTTTGTAGTAAATACTCTACAGCTTGCAGGAGCTGTGTTTACTGACCTTATAGGTACAGATCCTACCAGATGGAAGGCCAGTGACCTCTTTCTCACTCTTTCCAGTTTCTATGCACAATTTATACATATTTTTCCCACCCTTTCTTTGGAAAAAAAACAGCAGAACAGATCTGGAGAGCTGCCAAGCACACATGCTTTTCCCCAAAATGTTCAATTGTCTTCTTTCCTTAATAACAAAGTTGCTCAGGAAAATGGAAAAACATCCACTTGACAAATATTTATGAAAAGTCTATCCATGCCCAAAATTGCATTGCAATGGATTTTTTTTCCTACCACATTGACCTGACAGAGAAAGAACAGAAGTAAAAGGTGGTAGATTCTTGTGCCTCAGCCTCTTACAAGTCTGGCTATTAATCTTGTACTGGATAAGAGAAAAGTCAGAAAGGTTGTGGCATCTCTGTCCTTGGAGATATTCAAAACTTGTCTGGACAGGTACCACAAGATTGCCAAAATTCCCTTCTGATATAAGTTTGCCTTGTCCAAGTACCTGCCTTTGTGCTTCCTCCACACCCTCACCCTCAGCTACATCAGGATTCCCTGATAAGGCCAGAACATGGGAAGCTTGGACCTCAAAAAAAGGCAATTCATGGATTCCTACAAATCAGGAGATCCCCACCCTGGGATACTCAAAGTTTCCAGGTGAGTAGCTGAAGCTTAAATACAGCTGAAAAAGGAAACGCAGCCAAAAGTTGTGTGGAGGGATGGCAGCTGACTGCTCCTCTCCCCATGCTGAGCAGTCTCTGGGAACAGTTTTTCCATCCTTGCTGGTGTGGAGGAAAGAGACTCCCTTATGCCATAATATTTGGACCTTGCAGAAATCACCTCCTTCCAGATTTCTCACGCCAGAAAAATTCCTTCAAGGCAAATAAGTGGGTTTAGCAGCATTTCACTTACGGCAGAAGTCAGGTTCTCTCCACTGGACCAGGATGCTCTTCCTGGCACAGGCTGCTGCATAATTAGCAATGGCAGAGCACAGGCAATCCTTGCCACTGGAGCAGGAGCAAACATCAAAGCGACAGTTCTTCACGTAGGGAGTGGGACTGACTTCATGGTGACAGGGTTCAAATGCAGGAGACATCAGAATGGAGCAGGAGTCCTCAGCATACTTGGCTAAAAAGAGACAAATTACACACTTGCACCAAATCCATCATTCAAGACAACCCACAAGAGCCATAGTGAGCATTTTCTTTTCCTTTTATAAAAAAGAAACAAAAAGCATACAAGAACAAAACAGGATCAAGCAGGCAGAGATACCATCATAGCTCATATGTCATGAGCTCTACTGAAAGAATAATGTCTCACTAGTAAAACAAATCAAGGAAAAACAATGCTTTTATACTCTGTTACCACTATTTCTGGTGTTGTACTTCCTTTCACAGGGCTTCTGCTTTCTGCTGCCTTTTCTTTTTGCAAAACTAAACCCTCTAGGCTGCACTACAAATCACCAGTGCCTGCTCTGAGCTACAGCCATAAAATGTTATCTGTACCTGCTTCTTCCAGAAATCAGAGGTTGCTGGAACACCAGGGACAAGAAAATTGCTCTGGGAAGTTTTCCCCATGTCCAACCAGGACAGCCAAGAAGCATGCAGGGAAAAAGGAAGGCTGTCAGTTGGGATGCAGTAAAATAAGGGAGACAAGGAATCAGGAGCAATGTTTAAGCTCTAAGCACAGAGGGATAGATGGGTGTTTTCTCTATCCAGAGGACAAACATGGAGTTGCTCCATTTGCCAGAATATTTCAGTGGCACAGGTGTGCTGTGGCTGTGATGGTCTAAGCCCAACTGTACCCAAACTGGTCAGCAGCATGATCCTACATTACTGATTTTTATTTTCAATTTTTACAAAATATTATTTTTTCCTGCATCTGAGTCTGTTTGTTTTATTTTTGTTATTATTTGCAAGTTTTTTAAATATATATTACAGCCATCCTGCTAGTAATGTAAACAACATCAGCTTCTTCTCTATTTTCTTTATTTTTAACTTTTATTCTCTTGCTCCTTTAGTTTCTTTTAATGCTTTTGTTTAGGGGTTTTTTTTAGTGTAAAAGGAAAGATCAGTTTGCTGCACATTTGAATTTTGGATGGAGTTCAGTACCTAAACGAGGATTGAGGTTGCAGGGGTCACTGTCTTGTTTTAACAAGTCTTGGCAATCTGCATTGAGCTTCCAGGAGTTGCCAAAGTTTTCCAGGAGAGATTCCACCATGCCAGAAGGTGTAAGAAAATCATCCCCTTGGTTTCCATTGTAATTCCCACACAGGCCACACATCCTTTCAGAATACACTGGAGACAACTAAGGAACACAACAAACATGAGCCTGGTCATCCTCCAGAACAGGTTGTTACTGTAGAGCAATATTTTTGAAATTAACAATTCAACAATCAAGAAAATTCTCAATAACACATTAAAATACTACAAACACCGTTTCGTTCTACTACATTTTTAAACTTCTAACCAAAATGCTAATATTAGTGGCAGCAGGACAATTTTTGAACAGTACAGTGATAACTTAAGATGGTAACTGAAGGTGAATCAGAAAAACAGCTTAGTTTTGTGCCTTGTTTAGTCTCTGCGTATTTTCCCTCTTCATTCATATAACACTGAGGGCTGCCTTTTTTTTAATTTAGTGAGATGATTCGACTTCCAATGGCAATTTAAGATACTGCACCTGAAATCATTTCATATTTTGAAGGGAAATTTTAAGGTGAAGAAAACTTAAGCAGACTATTTTGTCACAAAACAGAGGCACTACTGGAGATGTGTCCTTCAACACTACTGACCAGGGGTAAAATAAGGAAGAAACTTCTACCCCTAAAGCTACCTCAAATTAAAGGTACTAGAGGTTCTATAACCTAACACTGCACACCATTCAAGCACAGGGGTCAGAGAGAAAATATGGAACATGGAAAGGAGACACCACAAATTATTACAATACATGTATCTTTACTTGTCCACAGCCAAGGAAGCTACTCTTCCACGTACTCTGCAGACGGAACAATGACTCAAATCACAAATATCAAGCAGTCACAGAAAGGGGAGCCTTCTTGAGGAACACAAAGAATTTTTGCCAGAAGCCTGGCCAAGGTAATGGAAGTGTATCACTTCCCCCAATTGTCAGAAATACTTGGCATAGGGTCACTCTACAAATCCAGCAAAAAATAACTCTCCAAAAACAATTAAAAAGATGCTTGAGATGCCCAGAAAGGAGCAGATAACTGGAGAAACTTCCATCACTTTTATGGGTAGAGGATCTGGAGCAGAAAATTAGATTTCTTTTAAGTGAGAGGAAAAATCTGCCAGGCTACAAGAATATCTGACCAGGCACAAAAATACTTTGAATACTCAGGAACATTAAAACATCTGAGATGTGCCAAGGGACTGAAGTGAATTACTCTAAGCCCAAAAAATAACTTTCTAGGACCCTTTGAACACAGAGATACAGGTTAAAATCAGAAGAAGAGCACAAAAACCACAGATGCTTTCTAAAGTTATTCTTGACCTTCCTTATTCTGTTGTCTTTTCAATTCCAACTCAGTTGTGAACTAGCTTATATGAACCTTTACACTGTGCCAGACATGACATTTAAGCCAGACTTTAAGGCAGGCAAGGACAATGCAAAAGCAAGGCCATGTTTCAGAGAGAGCAGCATTCACTGCTCAGTAGAAAATCCCAGGCAAACTGGCTTTCTTGGCTCTCAGTGAGCAGAAACATCCCAGGCAGCAGATTCCCCATTACAAGGGGGGCTAAAAGGCAGCAGGGCTGTGGTTACAGCTTCCCTTGCAGCTCATTTCTTTTAAGCCTGGCTTGGGTATTTCTACACTCTGCTGTGACCTGCAGCACAGACAAACCCTAATTGTTAATCAAGGTTGACTTCAAACATTCCTCACAGTAGAAGGAGCACGCAACACGTCCACCAGCTTATTTCTTCTTCCTGGAAATTATGAGTAACTGGGTCCCTGGAGACATTTTCTTCCCTTATTCTAAGTCATTCACATCCATTGTTTTAGACAGGACAGTCAAAGCAAATAAAAGCAAAAATCCAGTTTGGAGAGTGTCTGCTCAACAAAACCCAAAACTACTCATGGTTAATAATGGCTGTCAATGCACAGAAAAAAAAAGTCAGAGGAGAAAAAAAGCTACCAAGCTGCTGTAGGATGAAATGCCTGTTTCTGGAATACAAAAGGACCTGTATCTCACTCTGGGGGTGGCAAAAAAAGGAATTTCTAACATGCAACACAAAGAAACCTCTCACTTTGTACAAGAAAACCTTTGTACACATTTGGGTGGGAAAAGAGAAGGGGTGAACAGGCAGAAATAAAACAGACAAAGAAAAAAACACCTTCACTAGGAGTTCACCACGACCATCCCAGTCAATCTGCAGATCTTCCCCATAGGAAAGGCGAACTGAAGTCCTCACCACACGCTGGATACGGAGGGCACCTGTAGGCAACCACAGAGCGTCAGTCAGCCAGGTCAGGGTGTGATGTTCCATTGCCTGGGATTGTTGTGTCATGTTGGATGGGCCAGCAGAGCAGGGGGGACACAGACATGACAAAGCCAGGGGTGCCAGCAGTCCTCTCTTCACACTTCCCAAGCTTTGTGCTTGCTTGGCAGTTGAGAGGAATTGTCCACAGGCTCTGCTTTAGGGCAGTCAGGAGCCCTAGAGGAGGATGTATGTGGATTCTGCAAAAACTCAGCCATTAACCATGACATTCTGTAAAATGTAGTAACAGGACAAGGGGGAACAGCTTTGAACTTGAAGAGTCTACTTAGATATTAGTAAGAAATTCTTCCCTGTGAGGGGGGTGAGGAACTGGAACAGGCTGCCCAGAAGAGCACGTCCCTGGGAGTGTTCAAGGCCAGGTTGGACAGGGCTTGGAAAAACCTGGTCTAGTAGAAGGTGTTCCTGCCCATGCCAGGGGGTTGGAACTGGGTGTTTTTTTAAGGTCCCTTCCAACCCAAACCACTCTGTGATCCCATGATTTTGAGCTTCTGGTTAAAACCAATAATTTCAAAAGAACAGACCAACAGTGGTTTTCACAACTCTGACAAATACAGACCAACTTAATTCCTCTGATTTTAGAGGAGCTGAGCCAAGATGTGTTGGCTGCATGGAGAGATACTGAAATGACAGAGCCTGTAGGAGAGACTGCAAGTGAGAATTTGGTGTTGAAGACACTTTGTGATTGGACTGGACTAAGGCACACCAGAAAACATAGTAAGTAGGACCCTCTCAGTGGCTGGCCACAGTCAGCCCATAGGAACACACCTTGTAGCAAAGGGATCTGTATGTCTTGTCCATTCAGTGAAACTCCTCCTCCATGTTTCATTTTAATGATGCTGTTCTCCATATCCCGGATCCGGACAGAGGCTGAGCGAGTGCACACGGCATCAGGATCATCTGCACACTACAGGGAAGGGAAAAATCTGCCTTGAACCTCAACTTTCACTTTATTAGTCACTCAGCCCCAGGCCCCCACAAGACATTTCAGCATCTAATTCAGGAGGTGTTGGGTGTCCCAATGCTTTTATGGATGTAGATTCTGCATCCCACAAACATCAGTTTGGCAGCCTTCCCTCCATTAGCCCACTAATCACACACCAGGGAACCTCCCTGTCTCTGAGCCTGGAAAGCAATCTGTAGGTATTACACCAGACCCCAGGGAACAGCCCATGCCAGTGACCAGACCCCCAAAGCTGGAGCAAGAAGGGCATGTTGACCCACACAGCCCATCAGCCTGGGAAACAGCTGCACAGGTCACATCACAAGAGAACTTGTGTGGTATTTATTTTCCTGGCTGCAGGTTACACAGCTGAGGAACAAGGATTGCAGGGCCCCAGGTCTCCTCCCTGGTTTCGAAAGGGGAGTTTCAGTGGAAACCTGTTCTGCAGGTTCCCAAGCACAGGTGATCTCAGAGCTGCACTATCACAGCTTTCTAATGCAGGATACAGATGTAGATAGTGCATAGAACCCTCACAGCCCATTGCTCCGAAGCCTGTGATCTCTGTTGCTGCAAGACAGGCTGATCCTTTCCTTCTCTCCTGTCCATCTTCTGACGCCATGGCACCTCTCCCTGCCTTCAACTCCTCTGTCCCCATCACCCTTCTTCCCCTTTGCTTCCTTCAGTGCCTTTTTCAGTCTTTGTTCATCTATTCCCCAAGCACAACTGGTCAATTCGTTTCAGGACCAGGTCAACCTCCCTGTGCCATCCATCCCTTCCTGCACTGGCCTGGCTCCCTTTCCTGCCTCTCTCCAGCTGCTTCTCACACATCCATTGGAAAAGAAAGCAAAGAAAGCCAGGAGCTGCTGACTGGCTACCAAAAAAAAAAATCACCAGCCAATACAACTAAACAGGAAGCAATTTAAAGTAGTGCTGTGCCAATGCCCTTTCTCTTAGGTATCCAAGGAAATGTCCCTTCCCCACGGACACTGGAGAAGCACCAGTGGTCAGGGTGCTTTGCAAGGGGCAAACCCTCGCCTCCACTTGTTTGTTCAGCTGGCAGAGAGAGAGAGAGAGAGCGCTTCCATCTCTGAACCTCCATCTCTGGGCAGGCTCCTGGGAATAGCAGGGAGGAGAAGCAAAACATTTATTAACTAGAGAGAAAGACTGCATCTGTTATTTAAACTAATTATTTCATAGGGAAATAGCTTCTGTTGGCCTGTGCACTGCAATTCACATCACACTCCCAACAGCCCTTCCCGCTCTTTCCAGAGGCTCCAGCCAAGGCTGTTGTACCTGCACCGTCTCGATGATCACAGAGAAGGAATTTTCCACGCAATCCTTGGCAAATAAGTACTGACAAATCCCGCTGAAGGTGAAATACTTGTTGTCAAAGCTTTTGAAATGGGACTGGCCTGTGACAGAGCATTCTCCTGGAAAAGGCAAAGAGCCATTAGTCACCCCAGTGCCAGTGGGGAGTAAAATCCTGCCTGTCCCCCACAAGCCACAGAGGAAAAGCAGCCCTGGTAGAGCAGGTTGTACAACGTCCTGTAGAGCAGAAAGCACCAGCAAGATGCTTATCTCAGTTTATTCCTGCAAGGCACTACCAGTAGTAACACAGGCACCAACAACAGCCTGGAAATACAGCATAAATTACACCCAAGAGCTGAAATTTGTGCCTATGGAAAGGCCTATATAACATTTCAAATTGATGGTCATAAGGATATTGGTGAAAAATGCCCTAGAAATTCATCACAGTCACAAGGCTCTTGGCCAAGTAGGTCATACCTAGTACTAAACCATTTTAAACAGCAACCCACACTCCCCATGATGTAGGAACTAACCTACCCTCTTCATGCAATGGGGAAACTGAGGCACAGAGAGGGGAATTACTAATGCCTAAAGGTGGGAAAGACACTCAGGATGATCCAGCATTAGTCATACACTGCCTACATTTGGACAAGTTACCTCTTTATCCCCATGCAGGAGTTGCAACATCTTGACATAGCACAATTTAAATCCAACTTTACTTAACCCAGTGGGGCATATCTGCATCCATGGAGCTGGCTGCAGAGTGCAGGTGTCTTTATAGAGTTGAAAATGAAAATTTCTAACAAGACTAGTTGGACTCTCACAGCTGCTCTGCTCTTCTGCAGGGGTTCTTCATTCTCAGTCTGTGTGTCACAGCTGTGCCTTGGCAAATTGTGAGACCCCTTTACTGATGTTTTTATAGGATTGCAGTATGGTTTTAGGAAGGCCACAGTGTCTGAAAGCCTTCTTCACACAGCCCCCAGTGTTGATTCCTTTGTTGGGTTGCCTTGAATATCAGTAAGTTATTCTAACATTAATGTAAAACTACATTATCACAATTAAAAGCTGGAAGAGAACCTCTGCTGGGGTTCCTTCAAGGGTAGAATTTATGTTGGACACTACTCTGTTCCATTATCTTAATTAACTAGCATAAATTTAAAAATAATTCTACAGTTACATTAGCTACATTGAAAGTCTTGCAAGAAAATGTGGAAGTCTGGCTACCTCACTCTTTCAATACAAAAAGAGGCTATTTAAACATATTAACACTTTAAGATGTTTTTGCAAAAAGTTGTGGTTTTCCATTTCCAGGAAGGCAGAATCCAGATGCCACAGCTGGGATTTAGTGCCCTGTTATGCAAACACATGGGAATGCTCCAACTCCAGACTCTGCAAAGAGAATCTTTCACATTAGAAGACCATCACACAGAGATGGTCTCATGGCAAACAAGGTGGGCAGTGACCTTGTCCACAACAAAATTCGGGTGCTGGGCTTACACTGGAAATCCCCTAACAAAGGATGGAGAAAATTTACACATTCCAAGCTGACGGGTGAACCCTAAGTTATTCTTTCTTCACTGACTTTGAGTCCCACATAAGATCTGTCCCGTGGAAAATGTGGCAATGTCTCTCTTCAACATGTCTTAAACCAGCCTGTGCTAAAGGACAGCTCCACAGATCCTGAGGATTCTCATGGCTCTCATCTGCCCTAACAGAAGTCCAGCACCATTCAGACAGGTGCCTGTCATCTCCTGAGATTAATGCAGCTTGGTAATTACTACCTCACCCTGGAAATGCTACTTTCTGTTCAATTAAACTTGGAAAAAGGTACAACAAGTGTCATTCTACTCAACTTCAGAGTCCATTAAGTGGCTATCAGATGTGGAGAAGAGATGCTACAAAAACCAGGACTAACCCACCATATCACAGTTTGGGTTCCAGGGTGTTCTGTTCAAACTAGGAACCAACAGCACAGGTTTGCAGCACAGAGAGCCAGGGACTGCTCTCCAAGACAAGTCCAAGCCCTCTGAAATTGTTCCTGAAAGGAAAATTTCCAGCTGCAAAGTCTCTTCTTATGGGTCTCCTCTGCCTACTCTATCTGGTATAATATAACCCATGAAATTTCCTGAAATCTACTGCATTCATAATTATTTCAATTATGATATCAGCTTGAGAGCTTCTTGCTAGTGCCAGCCAGTTCCTGCTAGTTGGCTGAGACTGTCCTCCCTCCAGCTGGGGACACAGCTTTGTCATCCAACTTACAGCTGGGTAATTCATTCCCTCAAAATGGAAGACAAACAGATTAGTAAAAAACATAAATAATGGAGTAGAGTTCATATAAGTATATCAACTTTCTGGACACGTGACTTTAGAAATATTTGTAGTAACCAATAAGCAATAAAAATAAGCTACAATATTGCTTCAGAGATAAATAGTACAGGTAACAAAAATTTGGCTATTTTGGGAATTCTTTGCTGCCCTCCCATAGTGTCTCAATACAGTTTATTGTTGTTAGCAGGCACATGTATAACAGCCTTCAGACTTGCACAAGCCTAGCTGTACAGGGATTTAGATGTGTTGGCACAAGGTACTAATATTAACTACCTTCCTTTTCCACTCCTGCTCACTTGAGACAACTTCCCACTTCAGAAAAAGGCAGTAATGCTACATCCCCTCTTGCCCAAAGCTGTGTATCAACAGCCTCAATACCAGGTTTATGTCTATTTCTACCATCGCTATGAAGAAAACGTGGATGGAGTTAGGGATAAAAATTTGGTCCCTTAGAGACAGGAAAGCAAGGACATCAAAAGCTAGAACCTAAGTAAAAAAAATGAAGTCAGAACCACACCTATTTCTTGTTTGCAATCACATTGCTGCCCATTAGGTAAAATATTT
>VYZS01057742.1:24176-34440 GCA_013400695.1 Neodrepanis coruscans | reverse complement strand
CTAAATCCATGTTGGCTGGGTCTTGTGTATGTGCTATTTGACCGCACTTGGAATTATTATCTTTATTGAAATTAATGTCTTGAAATATGTTAGAGTCTTCCAAGGCGTTAGTGTGAACTGCTGAAAAGTGACACCACAATATGAGAAATAAAGTGTTTTTTCCCATGCATGTGTTTTTCTAGTTTATGTTTTTTCTGTATTTAAAAGAAAAATATGTATGTGACTGTTATAGTCCTAAGGCAAAAAGGCTTGCCATTAAAAAAATGTAGCATATACCAAAGAAGAAATGGGGTTTGTCTTCCCTATCCCAGCAGTCTTTGGTGTGAAATTATGATTATGTCCTGCTAATTGGCTGGGATATATAACACAGATGTCCAGTAACTGTGTTATCTCTCATGAGTTTAATGCAGGTGTGTGAATTTATACTTGCAGGCTGGATTGAAGGTTGAATTTCTAAATACTTGAAGAGAAATCATTTTCCTTTGTAGGTTTGTGTTTTGGTGGTTGTGGCTTTTTCTTGTTTGGAGTTTTTTTGGTGGGGGGGAGATTTAGTGAGAGGGGTTTGGGTTTGGTTTATTTTTGGGCGGATGTTGGGAGGTTTGGGATTGTTTTTTGGTGTGTTGTTTTGTTCTACCAGTGTGGTCCTGTTATTTAGATCCTGAGAGAAAGCACAGGTTCTTGTGTGCCAATAGATGTGATACACGATAGCACTGTTTGCCTAAAGGGCAATAGAAACAGAATCACTCAGGTTGTAAGACCTTTAAATCATCAGGTTCAGAAAGTTTGCAGTGTGAACTTCCACTTTGCTGGCACAGGAGTGCTTCCAGCTGCCTTCTCTGCCAGCATGGTCATACCAATTGTTGTTGAGGAACACAGTCAGCACAGGTAGCTCTGGAAGGGCAGGAGTCCGAGCCAAGAGGCCCTGAACTGCCGCCCTTTGCGTAACAAAGGGCACGGGGACCTCTGGCCCAGCCAGGAAACACAGCAGGAGCCGAGAGCTCAGCTGGGAGACCCCAGACTACCTCGCACTTAAGACTGTGAGGGTATAAAAGTTAAGAGTCTCTCCTCGGAGGCACCCAGCTCGAGCTGTTATTTTGTTGTTTTGTTATTGCACCATGATTAAAGTATTTAAAGGATCTGGACTCCATAGTCCGAGACTCTGATATGGAAAACATGGGATTGAGCCAGTAAGGAAACCTGGTCTGACTGCGTGAGTGTGGAATGTGTAGCTGCGAAGGGGCTTCGGTCGCAGCTCAGGTGGTGGGAGAAATGACGGCCAGAATAGCTCCTGGATGCTCAAATAGGGTAGTTTCCTTAACGTGGCTGTGTTTTGGCACACGTGCCAGCCAGGCTGCCCTGGACTTGTTGGCTTCTCTCCGTGCTGCAGGAGTCGGGCGCAGTTCCCTTCGTTCGTGTGCCAAGGCGGCAGGTTGAGAGCAGGCCGAGCCGACACAGGCTGAGCTGGGGAGGATGAGGAGGGCGGGGGGCACAGCCCGGCCCCGCCGCCGGACGGGGGCGCTGCGGAAAAAGCCTCCGCGGGCAGCCGGGGCGGGGGCGGGGGCTCCCCGTCAGAACCTCCCCATTCCCCTCCGGCACAGTGATCCCGCTGCATCCACAGGGCACTGCTCTTCCTCTGGCCTCTGAAACCGCAGGATCTGTCTTACAATCTTATACGTTAGAGACGAGGGAAGACTTTGCCCTCTCTTCGGCAGCAGATAGGGCTGCGCTGGCACTGCTGTGCCAGGGTGGGGCAGTTACAGGAACAACCTTATAGGTCTCCCAGTGTGGTGTTTCTGCATATTCCATGATCTGTTTGTAATCCCTTCTGATGTGAAGTCGTGATAATGTGGATTCCCATTGGTGAGAGATGTGACATTACCTGGACATTACCTTGGACAGCANGATGAGGAGGGCGGGGGGCACAGCCCGGCCCCGCCGCCGGACGGGGGCGCTGCGGAAAAAGCCTCCGCGGGCAGCCGGGGCGGGGGCGGGGGCGGGGGCTCCCCGTCAGAACCTCCCCATTCCCCTCCGGCAGTGATCCCGCTGCATCCACAGGGCACTGCTCTTCCTCTGGCCTCTGAAACCGCAGGATCTGTCTTACAATCTTATACGTTAGAGACGAGGGAAGACTTTGCCCTCTCTTCGGCAGCAGATAGGGCTGCGCTGGCACTGCTGTGCCAGGGTGGGGCAGTTACAGGAACAACCTTATAGGTCTCCCAGTGTGGTGTTTCTGCATATTCCATGATCTGTTTGTAATCCCTTCTGATGTGAAGTCGTGATAATGTGGATTCCCATTGGTGAGAGATGTGACATTACCTGGACATTACCTTGGACAGCAAGTACTGTGGCAAGGGAAGCCTAAATGACCTCAGCCGGCACTTCACTGCAAAATCAGTGATCCTTTGAGTGTAACAGAAGTGGAATACACATGGAAAGACATCAAAGGACTTAGAGTAAGGCAAGCAATGTCTATGTAAGAACAGGCTTTTTGTAGCCTATTTTGTTTAAAGATGACTTTAGATATAATTGTAAGACTTCTCATATGTTTTCTCCTGACAAATTATCTGTAAAACTTGCTCAGATTGTATAAAAACCACAAACCACTGTTTAAGATGCTAAGAGCAAGTGTGAAGGTGGAGTGTATATATATAGGCAGAAACGTAAGCCATGTATCTTGGTTTCATTTTTTATAAAATGCTGTTTTCATAGAATGAAACAAAGTGGAAGTTAGCCACCATCCATCCATATATAAATATATATGTAAATATCCCCAACTATCTTCTGTAGAAAACTTCCTTTTCTTAACAGTCAAACGAAAACCATCCTGAAGAAAAAATCAGCCAAAAGCTTTGTGATACAACTGTTGTATAAGCTTTATTAATCTTTTTTAATCTTAAAACATGATCACATCTATAGAGGGTGTTTTTTATTCCTTGCTTGTGTTTTTTTTGTATATTACTTGAAAGGCTGATTTTTCATTTAAAAAAAAGTATAATTTCAACCCTTAATGTTTTTTTTTAATTTGTGGCTAGTTCATATATGCTACATGTTGTGTAGAAAATCACACCTTATGCACTGAATGCAAGTGATGCACTAGGTACTTGCATTTCTCTTGTTAACTCGATCCTGTGCATAATAAAACCTTCATGGTGTGGTTAAGAGCACTTTGATATCTAGTTTGAGCCTTTCAGAGGGTGTTTAAGTTAGATACAAAGTGAAATATCTGATTATGCCTATCTTTGCAAACTGTAGTTTGACAGGTGGATGCTTGGAAGTATTCTCAGTCTCACAGAAGCATCTGCATTTCTGTCTTGTTCCCAAATGCTAGAAACTGCAAAGTAGGTTTGTGGCAAGGTTTCAAAGACAAAGAATTTCTATAGAAAAAAATAATGCTATTATGAATAAATGATTGCTTGGGCTTGTAATGTCCTGTGATCTTTCATAATCACATAATCACAATGTCTTTGTGATATCTTTATTATTTGTTCTGAAAATGTATAAAACCCTTCTGTGTACCTTTTTTTTGTATTAGTTAGTTATGTATTAGTTTTGTATTAGAAAAAATACTGTGAATGAAATAATTATAGGTTGAATTTTCTGCTTGATTTCCCTGCAGGAAGTAATATTATAGCAATGTGTCTTTTATGATAAGGTCAGAATTTTGTATTCATCTACAGGATAAAAATTGTGTCAACATTTCTTCATTTACAAGAGGACTATAGAATAATGAACATTTGGGGATTTTTATGCAGGTTTGAATAGAAAAAAATATGCTTTCAGTCTATGTAGAACTTGAAAAATGTTTTAGGTGGCAACTGTAGCGAACTTTTACCACCTTTTTCAAGTTGTGGCATTCTGAACCACAGACATATGTCAGTAGAGTAAGACTGATAATTTAATCCAGTGGAGCAGCTCCTTGTGAGCACTGAATTACTGAACCTCTGAGATCTGAAACAGAATTATGTAATTGTTTTTTCTTTTTAAGAGCCAGACAACAATAGTGAATTTCAGATTAAATACCTTCTTTTAAGGAATGTATAGTAGTGTATATGCTTCATGTGTAGGTTGGATAATCATTTGAATGCTTTCAGCAATGTCTTGGACACTGAGCTGCTTTCATAAAAATAAAGCATGTAGGCTGCCACTGAGATGCTCAGAGTGAGGATAAATGGATTTCCTCTGAGCAGTGTATAAAGTATTTGGTGGCAAATGAAGTGGGAATATTGCCTACTATTGTGTCTGTGGATCTCCACTCCAAGTCTGGCAAATAAAAGAATACTTTAAATCAAACAATGTTTTATATTCCCAATTGTACAAAGCCTTAAGGAATATTTTTCTATGCTAATCTATCTTTTTGTCTTCCTTCTTGAGCTTTCTGCTTCAAATGCAAGGCATCTATCTTAATTGCTTCTTTAAGCTAAATATAAAACAACACTTTAACTTCCCCAAATTAAAACAAAAAAATTTGCTAAACTAGGCATATAAGGAGAAGTAGCCCTAGGGATAAAATGAATGTTTAGACAAAAACTGACAGGTGATTTCTGTACTTGTTGTTTTCTGGAAGATGGCGTGAGTATTTTAAGTGGTAAAAATAGCATCAGAGTCTCTCTGCAAAGCATATAACTTAATATTTAGTAAAAGTTAGTATCTTTGTAGTTAATAGTTAAAATAGTGTGAGAATACAAATGGTGATGTTAAAACACTTCCTTCGTAAAGCTGGTGTATAGACGTTCTGAATGATAGGTGTTATCTGTCAAATACAGATGAACACTCTCTTTGCACTTAGTGAAAATTAAGAGCTATTGAACTTTGCCAGATAGGAATGTCAAAATGTGGTGTGAATTTTCTTAGTGCTTAAAATGGATTCAGTGCTAAATACAGTGTCTCGTAGGCATGCAGAGTTTAGTCTACATTGGTTAATATATAGGCTTGTTGTTGTTTGGTTTTCTTATCGGTCCCCACAGTTACACGTCTTTAAAATCTGCCTTGGAGCAGCTGGCTGGCAGCTGACGTGCTGGTGTTGGCACCACCCAGGTTAAACGTGACATCACTAGGAGGAAAAGGCTACCTCTGTGCTCAAGGAAGTTGATGTGGGAGCCACGCTCTAACGTGGAGCTACACTACTGAATTTAGTACATGCTGAGAACACAGAGGGCATATAAAAATGGAATTCCTGAAAAAAATTGTTCCCACTGTTGTTTCTGGAGATGTGGTTCCGGATGTTGGGTCTACTGCCCATGAAAGCTCTCCAAGGCTACTGAAGATGAAACGTGTCAGACTGTTTTCGTTAGGACAGACAATAGATGAAGATGACAAGACACATGTTTTACAGCCTGATTACAGTATGTATCCATGTCATCCATGGGGTAAAAACTTGCTAATACGATTGCAAATATTTGTCTTCATATTGTGATTGTTTTGCTAAATTGAAAAACTTGATTATAAAAGGCCTTTTTTTACCAGAGTTCCTGTGATAATGATGTCTTTAGCTTTAGGACTTTTTGTCAGACTTATTTGGAAGCAGTTTTAGAGGATTTCTGCTGTTCTCCATGCCTTTGCATGCCCGTTTGAGTTCTTTTTCTCTTTTTGGGGTAAGAATCTCTGTTTATGTTTTAAAACTGTAATGTAGCTAAGATGAGGCACTAGGAGTTGTGTAGACAGAAGAGTGCTATACAGAGATCTGGACTATGGTGCAGGGTGTGAGTTTTGTGTGATATTTTCTCTGTGTTTTTCAAATCCCTGAAGTCTTCAATGACTTTCCTTTTAAGAGGTTATTCATCTCAGAACTGTATATGTTTTCCTTTTTTAGTGTTTTGAAGATTGTACATTTTTAATAAATGTAATATGTAAATAAGTAAAAATAGGGACACTATGTAGAGAATTGTTAACAATATGGGTAAGCTTGCTTGTATGAAGATTTATTTTTTGTTTGCTACCTGTTAGTGTCTAAATATTACTGTGTATTATGCTAATAAAAAATAGAATTAGTTCCTATTCCTTTTTCAGGTAATACAGCTGTGTGACAGTGGAAAATTCAGTTTCACTATTTTTATTTTTGCCTTCAGCTAAAATAGTACAGTCTTGAGCCTTTGTGGTCTTGGATCCTTGGATCAGATGCAGTTTTCACCCTTTGCTCTGTGGTTGGCTATTTTCAGGAATTAATGTGGCTTGTAAGTTTTTTCTCTTACCTGCAAAGGTGGAAGATTGTGACATTCATCCATCTTACTGGGTGATGAACTTATATCCTTAATGACAGAATTAAGCTGGTTGTGGTGGTGAGAGAAAGGGATTTCTTTGGAAAGACTTGTTTTAGCCTTTCTGATTGTATTACAAACTACTTTTTTTCAATTTGTCAGGTTGAGTAGCATGAGCAGCTGGGGAAAGCAGGAACAGTTCTGTTTTGTTAAACAACTTGTTCCTGTGCACAACTAATTAGACCAAGTTAATGTTGTAATGGTCTGGGCTATTGACTGCTGCTTACTGAATAAGATCTGTTAAGGCTGTTATTGCCTATGCGCTTGAAAACTGATTAGAAGCTCATGGTGTCTGACAGTGAAGGTCTTTAGCCTCATGTCACCGTGATGTGCACAACTTAAATATCTCCATAGGTGTATCTCATCAAGTCTGCTTTCATGCTCTATTCTTGTTTCTTTATAGATCTCAATTTTAAACAATTGTTTTTCAAATTTTGTAATTTCAGAAGAAATAGAATTGTCTTTGCTAGGTTAAGAGAAAATGCTATAGGCTGATTGAAAACAGATAAAACAGGTGGCTTCATCTAACTTTGTTCAATGTTTTGTCAATAGTCTGAGGAAATGAGGATAACATTCACAGAATACACCAATCCTGCTGTTGAAGATGGATTTTTCTCTCTTGGTCACTAAATATGTGCTAAATAGTGATTATTAGGAGTGATTTTGTGGAAATCAGCAGTGCCTGACTAATATCACTTAATATTGTGATGTCATCATTTGCGAAATGCAGACTTATAGTCTGCTCTGGGATCATGCTTTTACAATAGCAGATAGTAGCTGAATCCTCTTTAAATTATCTGCTTATTTCTATTTTTGTATCTTGGTAATGGAATGAACTGCTCTGCTAGAGCAGAGCAGAAGAACTACTGTGTTTACCAGTTGGGTATGCTGCAGAAAGCAGGTGCCGACCACCCAGGTAATATAATGATAGAATTATTTGAAAATAAAATTGTAAACATTTACTTGCCTAATGTCAGCAAGTGTGGTGTTAATGCACCACAGAATTTAATATAATGAAGCTGTTGAGGAACTCAGTAGGTCTTTAAAGCTAAGGTGGTTTGTCCTGTAAATATGTTTGAATTTGGAAGTGGATGGGGTTTAGTTTGTCTTTTATTTGCTGTTCTTTATTGCTGCTATTTAGGCATGTTTTCGTTTTAGTGAAATAGTAAGTTTGTTTAGGTGAAATACTGAGTCTGATAACTATTTTTAAATATAAAAGTATTTTAGAAGGTCTCAAACCAACAAACCAACCAAAAAAACTATTCCTGGCATTGAAAGCATAGAAGTACTATACCACCACCTAGTTGAGTTTGCATATATCTGACTTTAAAACTGGGTGAAATTCAAGTCATGAGGGGTTTTGTTTGTTTGTTTATTTTGTTATTAAAACATTTATTGTATTACCTTTCAAAATGTTAACTCAATTAGTACATATTTCATTTCAGAGCTGAAAATAGGACCTTAGAAATATATGCTCTGTAATGTGTCTTTTAAAACATGTTGTTTCCATCAGAATGGTTTCAACTCTATTTTAGAAATATTTTTCAACTCTTTTTAGATGTATAAGATTGTTAGAACTGCAGAAGAAAACCACCTTTCAGTTGCTGCATATTGGTTGTATGCATTGCACCACTTAAGAGATGTTAGTAAAACAGGCAGGTTTTTAAATTTGCTGTAGCATTTAAGACTTGACATGTTTCAAGTTTTTAAAATTTCTCTTTCAAAAAAGCTACAACCCAAATAAAACATACAAAGATGAGCTTGGAAAATTCAGATTATAGGATTAAAGAAGGGGAATGCCATGGCTGTTTTGTGTGGACTGGTAAATGGCAGCTGTACCTGTGGTGTGTGAAATGTGCCCTCCTGCTGCAGTTCTGTGCTTTGGTTGTGTTTTAAGGCAGGGTAGCTACTAATGTGAACTATCTTAGTGGCCAACTGTGTAAGTCAAATCTGCAAGATTGTATAAGAGGTGTTAATTTTATCAGTGATGTAAGTATTCTCATTGCTCACAGTGTCCATGTTATTTCTGTGTATGAAAACTGTGCTTCCCTTGAGGTGTTTTAGCTAGGAGAGCAGAACCAAACCAAGAGGAGTGTGTGCTTTGGTGGTAAAGAAATGAGTAATGGAGCTGTAACTGCCTCGGGGTTGGCAGCAGGGGCTGGATACACATGTGGTGCCTGTGAGCACTTGTCCCTGTAATACCAGCAGCTCTGCACGTTCGGCTCCGAGCTGCATCTCTGAACAGCCTTGTACAGAAAAGGATGACGGGGGGCCCAGTGTCTATGTGGAATGAGTCAGTTGCTGTATTCAAGTTCAGAGTTTCAATTAAAGAAGACTGGAGGGGTTGGTGGGCTACTGAGTACCATGGCTTCCCTCCCAATCTCTCCTGCTTGCTTGCATTTGAAGACTGCTTCCCAATACTGTTTGGGATCCGGAATACTATTTACATAACAATCTAACCCTCTCTCCTTGTTTTCTTATCGCCGCAGATAGCATTGTTTTGCTTGAGTAATGCCCCAGGAAATTGTTCTGTGTATATTTTCCATAAGAAGTAATAAGTCAACCTTTTCTGAGGGCATTAGAACCTGCTCTTGAAGCTCTTTGGAACAGAAGGTAGAGAAAGGAGATTTTGGTTAGATTTGAGTGCAGTTTTACAAGCGGATCAGTCTGATCTTACAGTTTGCTGTCAGTGAAAAGGGCAATCTCACTCCCAGCTGTGCAGCCCTTCCCCATCTCCTGTTGGGTGCTGCTGTGGCTTTTTCCTGAGCTGATTAATTTCACAAAGCCAGCAGAAAATGTTCTAATGTTTTTGGGGCAGTTTTTTGAGATGAATTGGCAAGGGGAGTTAACTCACTGAGAGGGCCTTTTGGGTCAGTAGTGGGGGCAGCATTAGATGTCCAGCCATCACCAAAAGTAGCAGTCACCTTCTGGATACCCTCTGTTTTAATTGATTTGTGGAAAACAAACTCTTTAATATTTTAGGTAAATGGAAATATAAGAGTCTCTCCAGGGTTTTATTTTAAGTGCAGTGGTGGTGTATTTTATTATTACTGCTTACATATCCAGTGGTCATATCAATGAGCAATACCAATGACCACTGGCTAAATGTTTAAGTAAGGCATTAACTTCAGATGGAATCAATAAAGAACTGAAATAAGGTCCAGTAAGCCTTTTTAAAAGTAAGCTCAAATGCAAAGAGAGTATGCTTCTGACTTGTTTATTTACCATTAATATGGAAAATTGACTATAGTTATACTTAATTGGTTTTTTTTTTTAAAATATGGCATGGCTTAATTCTAGGAGACATCTCAAATATTATTTTGATTTTTTTTTTGAGATCTGATTTTTTTAAATTGTGCACTTGACTGTATGCCTAATGCTTTTGTTGTAGCTGTCTCAGGGTTTCATCAGAAGAATAAGCAGGCAGGAGTTTACAATGAACATCCTTTGATCGAGTGCTGAAGTAATTGTAACTCAGTGCTTCTTGTAAAGTGGGTATCAGTGCAAATCAAAGGTGGATCTAGAAGGGCCTTTTTCATATTTAACAGCTACTTATGTGGAGTATAGGTATATAAATGTATATAAGGAGGTAATAGATACGTTTTTCTCTGAGATGGTGAAGAGCTTTTTTTTTTTGTTATCGTTCATGTGATAGGCTATCNACAATATTTTTAAATATTAGGCTAGTTCTTTGAAATAGTGTAGATAAAACTTAGTCGTGGTGGGGATTGTAAATAAAGCAAATATCTTTTGACCTTTCGAATTCACAGTTCCTCTGTGGTGGTTGTAAGAAGGAAAAGGACTTGAAGGATCTGGGGAGGGACACAATACGTGTGGGGAATGAGAGAAAATTCAACATAGACAATAAACCAAGCAAGTCTTCAGAAGATTCTGCAAAAGCTGATTAAGGGGAGTTGTGAAGTGCTAAAGTCAACAAGATGTGGAGTAACTTGTTGTGAAAATAATAGTATCTGCTACTGTAGAACTGTTGTTTCTTTTATATACTAGTA
>VYZS01057742.1:8496-18792 GCA_013400695.1 Neodrepanis coruscans | reverse complement strand
CTGTATACATTTATAGCTACATTGTATGCTTGGACAATTAACATGTTCATGTCAGTTACTGCAAGAAATAAACAGTGTGCAACTGTTCTCTCAATAGATAATATGACTGACCAATAGAGAGCAGCCAGTTGAATGAATGGAAAAAGCCAAAGCATATTCTCTGTTTTATGTGAAAGTGTTTTTACCACCTGATTTTAATTCTTCATTTTTCATTAACTGGTGGGGATTGCAGTGGAGTGATACTGCCCCTTTCCATTTGATCTGCTCTGCCAGGTGCAGGTGTGTGGATGGAGAGCTGCCTGCTCTCCATCAGGTGTCAGGTGGAGTGCTGTGCTTTGTAGCTGTTGCCTGATGTGCATCTGCTGGCAGAGGCTGTTTTGTAGTCCACAGTCAAGGAACTTCATGTCATGGACTGTTTGCAAAGCTTCCAGACAAATGCAGCTTTGTTTTAAAGTTCGAGTGTGTATTAGGTTTTGACATCTTAACTATTGCATTTAGCTTCCCTTGGGTAGGTTACTACTTCTGGTTCTCTCCCTTTCTGATTTTTGTATTTCTTTTCTTGCTTTTCTTCAATGTAACAGCATATTTGCTCAAGATAAAGGTTCAGAAATGACACTCAAATGAATTCTGTTATTTTTGACTTGCAAAGCAATGTGTATTTTACCTTTTAATTACCTTTTTTTAATCTTAAAAGTATCTCTATTTTGTACTTAGGCTTCAGGTTCCTACAAGAATATCTGTTGTTTCACAGAGGTGGGAAAGCTGTAAAATGCAGCATTAAACACCTAATTTTTAATCCTGGTGACTAAAGCATTAAAAAAGGCACTATAAGTATTTGCTGGCTTTGGAGTGAAGAAGTATGCAGTTTAGTTCATCTGTGGAGGATGCCATATTAATGTAATTATTCTATTTATTTTTGATATTGGGTGAAGGAGATCCATATACTCCTGGCCTTGTGTAACTGAAACATCAGGAAAGGCAATTTCAGGAGTTGAAACGTCAAGAGAAAATTGCCTCTGTGTGTCTTGCCCTTTCTAGTTTTCCTTTTCCTGACTGTTACTACAGCTTTCCAAGTCCTTACACTGTGTGTGCAGAACTTGTAAAGCTGCTGCCTACATAGGGATTTAAGCCATGGTAGAATAAGTTGGTAGACTTTTGATTGTGAGGAGGTTTTGCAGACACACCTGAAGTAGTTCCCACCTGTAACTATGGAGTCCCCCCATCTTTCTGCCTACTCTTAGTGCCCTGTGGCAGAAGTGGCTGAACCAGACATATGTCTACATCATATATGGAGCTGTACAGTACTTCAATGTAAAAATAGGAATGGACTGCAGTGGCTCAGGAAAAACATGTTCAACTTATGGTGGATGGAGGAAGGCAGGAATTCATCTCCTGGCACAGGGCAAGCCTATAAGGAAGTGTCTTTAGCTGCTCTGTGAGTCTAGTGGGAGTCTGCATCCAAGAACATTTTCTACCCAAGTACTGTTGCAGTTGGGAGGCTGCACAGGTTGGTACTTCTGTGCTGAGTTTCCCTCTATAGGTGATTTTCTTTTAGCAGTTTTTCTTTAAAGTTTTCCTTTAGGATGAATCCTAGACTCTCAGTGGGTTTTTTTCCTTGGTGCTTTCTGTAGAGATAGAGTAACTGATCCTCAAATAATGCAAATATGATGTTTCCCATAAAAGTGGCACAGACATGTTCAGCAGCTTGGGAGGAGCAACAAAAATAGAAACATAACTGATTTGTAGCAGTTGTCTTAAGGCCTTGTAGGGTAACAGAGTTAAGCCTTTCCTTACTCTATCCATTTAAACACCCAGCAACTAAGCAGGGATTTTCTGGGTAGCTCTGTAACTATTTCCAGGTTCCATTTGAAAGGTTGGTGAAAACCTGAGAGCTGGTTCCCCAAACCCAGTGTGTTGATACGTTAATGCTGAAGTACAGTGAGGAGGCTGACATGTTTTAGAATAGGACAGATCAGATCTTCAGTTATTTTATGTTGTCTGATGTAGAACTGTACTAATTGGACTTTATACATTTAAGGTTACATTGAAGCTTGAAATTGAGCATCTCAGAGGGAGTAAATCATTGTGTTTTCTAGAATTTTAATTACGGGGATGCCTGAAAATTGAGAAACTTGGATTTTTCAGGTTTATGAGATGTAGTACCAGCTTTAAGTTTGTGAATTGCTTTACCTGTCAAATTTCCCCTTGGAGAGAGGTTGGTTAAATATCATCTCAGAACTGCCTGTTGCAGTGTTTGAAGTATTTCACCTTTGTATTACTGATTCATTTCCTTGTAATTTTGTGTTGTTTGCTGATCTGGAAAGCTAGATTTTCAGGAAGGGCCAGATATCTGTTTAGTAAAAATCCTTACAAAGACCATAAGGTCTTTGTTAAAGTACTTTGAAAACTGTTTGATTTTTCAGGATTTAACTCTTTCTTCAAAGTTCTGGGGGATTGTTTTTGGTTTTTTTTTAAGATAGGCTTCCTATTCAATCAAGATAATGTTAACGTACTGAAAAGTTAAATGGTAATTGTATCCTCTTTGATCATACTGAAAGATGATATTCTGCAAGAAATCTGTGGATCTTTAAGTGGAAAATACTATTTGTAGTTTTTTTCCCTGAATACATTTTCTATCAGTCTGTATCGTCCTGAAGATGAATGAAAACTGCAAAGAAACTTTTGGAAGCAACAGTGATGGCGTGTCTTTTGTGTAACTTAAACCACAGTTAAAGGTATTCTTTTTTAAATTGAGTGTTTATGGTGGTATGCTTAATGTAAATTATTTTGTAGAGGGATAAGCAGACAAATCATACCGTCTTATCTCAGCCATTCCAGTAGAAAAGAACAAGAGCTGCATTGGGAGTTTAAGGGAGGAAGGTAGTATGATATGTATATATTCCTAGAGAAACAAAACTATGGTAGGATGGGGGAATAACACTTCAAAAGAAGTGGGGGGAAAAAAAGGAAATGAAGCTAAAAATCTGTAATGTTCCTTGTGAAACACAAATGAATGACTTACAGAATGTTATTTCTTTTTAAATTTTGCTTTTAAATCACAAAGTTAAATATTGCTTTTTTAAGATAACATATGGAGCACTATTTTCAGTCATGAACCCCCTGCCCCACATTTTCAGCCTCTAGACGTGAAGCTAAAAGAAATTTGCGTGAACCATACTGGGTTTTTTTGGTCTGCCACCGGCCACAGCTCTGGGAGTTACTGAAGCTGCAGTTATAATGCATATGACACTTATGTTTGTACATTGTTCAAAGTAGGTGTCAGCAATATCTCTGGGCAGCTCCAAGAAAATTGCATCATGTTACTTGAATTAAAGAAAAGCTGTACAATCACCCTTTGCATACACATTAGTAGTAAATGTATTGATCCTAGTATGTATAGTGATCCTTTTAGAAATACCTTTATTAAAGACAAATTCTACAAATAAAGAAAAGCTGTTATTTGTACTACTCTACAGTATGATAGTTTCTGATCTCTTGCGTTGGTTGGGTCCTCTAGCGACTTAAAACATTCAGGGCAAGTCTTACCTGTTGTGTGACTGGGCTTACTTTACATGTCCTGAATATTCCATCTATAGGGTATGCGTTGAAGTGCTGAATAGACTTTGCTTGTACAGGTCAAGTGTGCTATGGATGGATGGTACCACAAATGGACAGTCTAATACTTCCTGGAGCATCTGGACTTACGACACATGCGTCTTGTAATGTATCTGTCTATTTGCAGACTGAAGTCTGCAGACTTAGATTGCTGAAGCAGCCTGAGCAATTTGCTTCTAGCCATCCTCTTTACTAAGAGTTTTTCATATCTGAGCAAAAAGCATGGTGTGGACTGGGCATTTACATTAATCATTTCAGTAGAGTGCAAACACCTTGTGTCTGCAGATTGAGCACTTCTGCTTTACTGTACCTACAGTCTTATTCTTGTCATTTTCTTTTGACAGTTTACTGATGCCAGTGTGTTCATTCATGCATACCTCACCTTGACTCTTGAGAAAGTATCAAAGAGAGAGACTGTATAGTAGTCTGCTCCATTTAGTAGTGAAATTGATAACTGGTCCAGAATCAAAAGATAAGCAAATATAGGGATCAGTATATAAACTATGTGTTTATTGGAATTGTGTGATGTCCAGCCTACTGGTAAAAGTATTCACAAATCATAATTTCCAGAGTTTCTTTTTGGATTTTCTTCTTACATAAACCCACTCCAGATCAAAGCCATTAATTTATATTTAAATGCAAGTGCTTTCTTTTCCATTTTACCTAAAATAGTAAAATATTAATCTCATGGAAACCTCCTCTTATAAGTACTCTAAAGTGATAGCTATTTTTAGTGGTCATACTTGTTGCTCTCAACTTTAAACACAGTGTTTCATTTTCATCTCTTGGAATGAGGAACTGGAAAACAATCCATACTGTAGATGACATTTTCTAACACAGTAGACATACATGCTGGTATCTTGCAACTCTGCATGGTGAGTTTTGTTGGGCTCTTCTCAGTGAATTAGCGTTGTCCATGCTTGGCAAGGTTCAGAGGCTTGTAATATATAGTTTTTCTTTCCTGCTTCTACTTTTCTTCTTTTGAGTAAAAATAAAAGATTACATTTCAAACTTTGTGGTTTATCCTGAAGTCGTCTGTTTATTCTAGTACCTGGTAGGTTATTTCATTAACTTATTTCAAAGGAAAGTCAAACCCAAAAAAGTCTGAAATGGCAGTTGTTATCCATACATCTTTGGTTATAGCAATTAAACTGGGTTGTGAGGAAGAAGAAATGTTGGAAGGCTTGTGCACAGTTGTACAATAAGATAATGTTTTTTTATGACCCTGATGCTTCTGTGATAGGTCTAAGATACTGACATTACTCCACTTGCTAAATGGACTTGAAGTGGACTTGTTTTCTCCTTTTTTTGGTGGGAAAGGGAGGGCTGGTAAAAGTATTTGGTTTAAGCCATTCTTAAATCTTGTAAATTAATGGTGTCCATTAATCAAAACTTCTGTCTGTACTTATATGTATGAAAGCATATGTATTCATGTAGTATTAAAAGAACATTTTTCTTCTCAAAGTATTTTTGTTCCTAATACTAAATATTCCTCGTCTTCAGTACGTCTACTGAAATCTTTGGAAGGAAAAATTTATACTCTCGGTACATACAGTTCTCACTTCTTAGTTGTTAATGGGCTAATACTTTTTGCTGAGCTAAGAGCATTTACAATTAATTGCTGGTATCCTTGAGGAAGCCCGATTGATGGTGATCATTAGTTGGTACTATGAATGAATCACAGTGGTACAGAATCTCAGATGCCATGGCAGAAGGCCATGTAACTTGCTTGGCCAAACACCTCAATGTCATAAATAAATGCAAATTTTGAAAAAGATTTCATAACATTAATTTTGAAACACTACTTCATAGAAATACTGACAACTTCTCTGTTTGTTGTAAGTCTTCTTAACAGGACTCCAGAAGGTGGAACCTGGAGATTAGTATTTCTGTGGGATTGTTTTAGTGTATCTCCTGGGGTTTCTTGGATGATTGTTTTTTAATAAGTTTCTGGTGCTAATAAAGAATAAAAGCTGAGGGGGGAAAAGGGGCAACTACAAAGAACCCAAAGTGTATTTTAAAAAGTCATTATTTTTGAGGTGCTGAGAGACTTGGCTCATGATTTTGGAATGTGCACTGTTAACAATTCCTTTGAAGAATGCTCTGTAGTCCAGTGTTAAAGGCAGTCAGAGACCAACCATAATTAATACAGTCTTTCAAATTCGTGGTGAAATTCATCAGCTGGTTCCAAAATATGACCTTATATCCTACTCATAACAAAGTACAACCTCTGTTACATCTTACTGAATAAGAGGAAAAAGGAAGGTTTGAAGTGCAACTTTGAATGTGTTCATAAAAGAAGTGATGAAAAGGAATATGAGGTAATACTACCTACTACAATAGGCAGTATTAACTGAAACAGGTTCATGAAGGAAAGTTTGATGCAATATCCCAAAGAGTTGCTCTGTGTAGATGCACATTCTGTATCCTATCTGGGAAGAAAAAAGGACTGTTTTGATATAGGTAACTATTTAGTATCTTACTGTAGAAAAATGCTTTTTTGCATGGGAAAATTTGGATTATTTTTAAATCTATGAAAACTGTGTGAGATTGTGTTAGTCTCTCTTGTAATAAAATCATTTTTCTCCTGGATTACAGCAGCTGCCTTGGTGGTGGAACCAGGCTAGTGCAGTGACAGGTTTTTCCCACACTTTCTTCAGTGTCCTGCTGGTGTGTAAGACCTATTATTTAGAACCACTTAGCTGGACATCAGATGGTTCATGTTACCTCCCTGCTAGCAATAATTATGTTGTCCTTTTTGGGGTGGGGGTTATAGATTAAAAAAACCCCAAACACACAAAACCACTACCAGAATCCCCAAACATTTTAAGTATTTGATGTACACTTCTTACCTTCTTTCAACAACTTCAGATAATTCCAGTTTATCTGAGGGCACAAGTGTGATTTCTTCCTCATGGCATGTTTACTTCTAGTACAGGGTGGGCATCTCTTCTCAACAATGTGGATTTTTTGAAAATCCCCTTAAAGCAAATTTAGTTAATCAGTCTACCTGGGATACACATGGTTAATTTTTTGTTTCATCTATATAGTGTGGGTCAAGTTATAATTTAAGTAGGCCTTATAACCTAACAGTTGTTAGACCGAAGGTCTACTGTTAGTAGGCACTGCCATAGTAATCTCAGTATCCAGTTCTCTCAATTTCTGTATTTGACCCAAGAGTAGCAATTATATGTGTAGTTTTGTGGCAATCATAAAAACAAGCATTATTTTCTCCATGTCATTTCTTCCTGTCAGTATGTAGTAAATATTTCTGCAATTTTTGACTACTTTTAGATTTGTCCAATAAATTTTTGAGACACTTTCAGATGTGTTTTTTGCCTTTGTAAAGATGACAGCTCAAAGTGACAGAGAGCCACCACCTTCGCATTGTACCTGGTAGTGTGAGCAGAGTGAAGGAGGTTTATCTTGAAATGCTTTACCCTGTGCTGAAGTGAGCAAAAGCTATTGGTGGAGTATCTTGCTTTATCTCAAAAGAATGGCATTAAAGCTTGAGTGCTGTCTAAGGCTGTGTTGAGTTGCATCCCTAGGAATTCAGAAACTTCAAACCTAAGAGACTTTCTGTTTTTTGAGATGATACTGATCAGAGTAAACTATCAGAATACCAAAATTGTGCCAAGTCCTTTAAAAGACAATAAAAAAAAAGAACCCCCCCAAAAACCCAAAGAACAAACAAACCCTCAAACCCTAATAAAGACTAAGAAAAAACCCCCACAAACCAACTTCAATCAGCTAATAGACTCGTAGAAAGGTTTGGGTCGGAAGGGGCCCTGNGGGCCGCGAGGGGTCGGTGCCGCCCCCGGGCCGTGCGTCACTCCTGCTCTGCCACGGGCACCGGCACCGGCACGTCTCTACCGTGGGTGCTGGCGGAGGTGGTGGCGCGGCGGGAGCCGCGCTCCGCCCTGCCCGCACCATGCTCAGCCTGCAGGATTCCCTCTTCTTCGAGATCAGCATCAAGTCTCTGCTGAAATCCTGGAGCGGCAGCAGCAGTAAGTATGTCGCTGCACCGGGAACCACGGCAGTGTAGCAGATATTTTACCTTATGTATGTATGTACGTATTTATTTGTTGCATGCTGCCGTCTGAAATTGCCCTTTAAAAAACGGGGTTTTAGCGGTCCTGTGTGCTGGTGCAATTTGGCATAGGCAGCGTGAGGGTGAGTGAAGCGCGCTGTCTGCTTCTTGGTTCTCGTGTAAGATTATATATGTATATATTTATTTTTTATTTTCTTAAGCTGCGCTTGTTTCAGTCTGATAAAGTTTTTTGCACCTTTTGTTGTCCGAGAGAGGTGACAAGTAGATGCTTGTCTCTGTGGAGTTACCAGATGCTGACACTGTGTCTTAGTTCTGACAAGCTCTAAATGCTCCTTTGAAGCAAATCAGTCACCCTCACACAGTGTATTTTTCAAGGGCTGTTATTTTTTGTGCCTCAAACCTATTATTAAAGCTGCGAGAAGTGCCCACTTTGGTCTATTAAGTGGCTTGAAAGTAGAGTTTCTATGAGGATTTCTTGTCTTAATTGAACCAGCGAAGGAAGGATGCTGCTCTTGGTTCAGACAACCAGTGTGTCCTCAGATCACCCATTCCCACATGCTTCACTGCAGGGTCTGGGGCCGGGAGCTGCCTTGCACGGTGTAGCAGGCTTTGCTAACGTCAGCACAGCAACTTAATGACAGGACGCCAGGAGGTGATAACGATGACGTATTCGAACGTCAGCTGAGTATTTCGTATTTCTTGAGTTTTTTGTAAAAATGAAAAAAAGTCAAAAGCTGGAGGTATCTGGTATCTCAGCTTTACGTTTCATTAACTGCTGCTTGAGGTTGCCTTTTCTATACGTCTCTTGTTCATTGTTAACACCTCTTACTGTCCTAATCTAAGACAGAGGTGTATTGGATGCACAGTTTCCACTCACCAAACACTTCATCAAAATACCTCCATTAGGATTTTTACCCCAGTTCAGCAGTGTTTGTTATACCTGTCTGTCTTGTTTGAAGGAATTAGTAGCAAGTTATTTATTGTACATTGTAATAATAATCACTGCTGGCAGAGTGTGCAGATACTTAGTTTGTCCTAATAGCTCATTCATACCTGATTTGCTTTTTGCACTACCTACTGTAATTCTTATTTTGGACTAATAACTTCTAGACTTTTGTTTTACAAGATAAAGCAATGAATACTTCAAAACAGGTATCCTTACAGATGTTACTTTGTTTAGTTTGTTTCTTGCAGATTAACTGCATCTGTTCCAAATTATACCTTGTAATTGTACTTGGTAGTTTCTAATGTTCTTGACAAAATAAAGGGGACTAGAAGGGTTTTTCTAATATTTTATGGTAGAAGTTGAAGATTTCTTACAAAAATGATTAAAAATCCTTAAAGTTCATTTATGTATATTGTTTTCAAACTAAAGTAAATCATAGGATACAACCGTTACAATAAATTCTATCTACAACTAGATAAATAATTGCTGNAGTAATCTCAGTATCCAGTTCTCTCAATTTCTGTATTTGACCCAAGAGTAGCAATTATATGTGTAGTTTTGTGGCAATCATAAAAACAAGCATTATTTTCTCCATGTCATTTCTTCCTGTCAGTATGTAGTAAATATTTCTGCAATTTTTGACTACTTTTAGATTTGTCCAATAAATTTTTGAGACACTTTCAGATGTGTTTTTTGCCTTTGTAAAGATGACAGCTCAAAGTGACAGAGAGCCACCACCTTCGCATTGTACCTGGTAGTGTGAGCAGAGTGAAGGAGGTTTATCTTGAAATGCTTTACCCTGTGCTGAAGTGAGCAAAAGCTATTGGTGGAGTATCTTGCTTTATCTCAAAAGAATGGCATTAAAGCTTGAGTGCTGTCTAAGGCTGTGTTGAGTTGCATCCCTAGGAATTCAGAAACTTCAAACCTAAGAGACTTTCTGTTTTTTGAGATGATACTGATCAGAGTAAACTATCAGAATACCAAAATTGTGCCAAGTCCTTTAAAAGACAATAAAAAAAAAGAACCCCCCCAAAAACCCAAAGAACAAACAAACCCTCAAACCCTAATAAAGACTAAGAAAAAACCCCCACAAACCAACTTCAATCAGCTAATAGACTCGTAGAAAGGTTTGGGTCGGAAGGGGCCCTGAAGATCATCTAGCTCCAACCCCCTGCCGTGGCAGGGACACCTTTTGCTAGACCAGATCGCTCAATCTCCATCCAGCCTGGCCTTGAACACCTGGTGGATGGGGTGGCTGAAACTGCTGCGAGCTGTAGATGTCGAAGCTGAATCATCTGTGGTTCTCCTGAGCGCATCAGCCCTGGGAATTACTACCTATGGCTTTCCTGTCCTTTAGCATTTGCGATTTCCACCCCCCCAACCCGCCCTTTGCTTTTGCTCATCTTTTAGCAGAGGGCTTGTTGTGCTTTTGGCGCTGTGCAGAGCAACGCTGTGCATTTTATTCGTCGCGATTTTAACGGATCGGTTGGAAGTTCATTTAGAACTCGGTAAAGCACAAGCGGCCTTCTCTAGCCCCTTTGGGCTGTAATCGTAAGTACCCGCGCAGTTTGGCTGCCGCGGGCGGACACGCCGGGGTGCCGCTTCCGTGTGGGGGCAGCTCTGGCCGCGCGCGGGCGCGGGTGCACCCTCGGGGCGGGAGCGCGCGCAGCCCCGCAGCGCCGGG